>APFE030716966.1:30733-107923 GCA_000404065.3 Pinus taeda | reverse complement strand
AAGATTTTAAACAAGAACAGACATACGCATTCGGTTAACCATCAAATCCTATGTGTTACAAAAGGGCAACATTTCAACAAGTATCATAAGAAAGCAATGGCGTAATAACTGTGGTAAATATACACATATTTATGAAAAAACCATAGGTCGCGAATTAAACAAGTTCACAGATTGGTAAACCAGATTTCCCAATATTTAAATTCACGACCGTAGCCACCAGTATGTTCACAAAAGTATACATCAGTTTAAATAAGACCAGGTAAAACCTATAGCTACAGAAGTCAAGGTAGAAACCCAAATCATTACAAGCGAAATGGTGCCAACAATATCTCAATACCATGTAACCGGATCGAGACCAGGGTTTTGATATAACCTGCGGCCAACCAGATGTTATCAGGTTGGGGTCTCATCCTCAAAACCAGAGTAAACCCTCTGGAAATCCGAGAGAGATAAGGATGCATCAACCAAAAAACAAAACCTTGATGACGAGATAAATACCTGTGTAGCTCGGCGGTCCTCATTTGGAGGGGCTCTTCCAGATCCACAGAAGTGGGAGATGTCGTTCACACCTGGTAAGCAAAAGAGCAAACGTTAAACAAATTTCATAAACCTGTAAACACCAAATCGAAATAAATCATTAAGTTGGTGTGCATTTACCTGGCTGGGTCAGGACTGAGAATCCATGTGGAGAAACCCTTCTTTAATGAAGTAAGAACCCGAAGTTGTGGTGGCGTCAGAGCGGAATGGCAGAGTAAACCCTTGCGGTGGAGAGCAGAGAGAGCTGGAGATCGCTGAGCAGAGGAAGAATCACAAATAAACCGGAGGAAAACGTGTATATACCTTACCTGCTGGTGGAGGAGGCGTGGCACGGTGTTGGCCCTTGATCTCAGACAACAAATGTACACTGTTGATGGAGGCGATGCTACCAAGGAGGAAGGCGCGGGAAAGTCCAGGTTCAGTGACCATACCACTGTCACGTGATCCGGACAATAGAACTTAACGTTGTTGCCTTATGTCCAACGCTCGAGGTGCTAGCTAACAAATTCAAAACAGCTTTGAATTGCTCGAAGGGTAAAGTATGCCATCGTAGCAATGTTAACATTAGACCATCGGTGCATGGAATATTACATAGGTTAATAAAACTACCTGCCACCATAATTATATCGCCCTTAGGTTAGGTTGGGTACTCGAGGATGGCAGCTAACTAAGGTTACATATATTTAATAAAGTGTAGATACATACATAAGTTAATAAAGTGCAGATGCATATCTACGTAGGTACTATTGAAATATATATATATATATATATGTAAAAAAAAAATATATGTATAAGCTTATGGGTATGTGACAAAATGGTATCAGAGCCCAGGTTATCCAAACTGTAGCCTCTCGGATGTGAATAAATATCAAAAGATGAGAAGATCATAATGACATTAACAATCTTTTGGAAAAAAACAAAATGTGCAGGTAGCTCACAATATTATATGTTTCATGACCAGACCAGGCTAGTCAAGAGGAAGGAAAAGAGCAACAAAGGTATCACAAGTGATAGTTAGCATGCAGGGGTCTGGCGGTGCACAGCACAGGCCTGCAGCCAATTTGGGGCCTGCAGCAAATTTTGGAGACAATCCGAAGTTATGGGTGCAGCTGGGTGAGGAGACCCGCACCACGAATCTGGCCATACTAGAAACCAAACAAGAACTGAAAAATGAAATGGCTCAGCTCCGGGCAGATAATGCATGATTGACAATGGAGCAGGAGAGGATATTAAAAAGTCTGTCTGACAAACAGAACCCGCCACTAGCTAACCCCAGCGCAGAACAACAAAGAATAACGGAGGAAGAACGCTATCACGCAGAATCTGAAATCCCTGAAGAAGAAGAGGACCAATCTGCTAATGCTTCAGAACAGCAGACCTGAAAGCGTCAAAAGGTGGAATTGCAAGGGGAATTTCAAAAGATTAAACCCCCACACTATGATGGGGAATAAGAGGAACCAGCTGAAGCATGGCTAATCAACATGAATAAATACTTTCAGCTATATGAATATGACCATAAATTGAAGGCACGATTGGCCATCTTCCAGTTACAAGGGAAGGCAACACTGTGGTGGGAGGAGGTAAAAATTGTTAAAGGAGTAACTGAACGAACCATAACCTGGGAAAAATTCCAGAAATATTTCAAGGAGAGATACTTGACGGAACGGTTTTATGATGAGAAGGCAAAGGAATTCCATGATCTGCGATTGGGACAACAGACCATGGATGAGTTCATCAATCGTTTCACATCTTTGCTTCGCTATGTACCCTACCTTAAAGAAGAAAAAGCCAAGGTGCAGGGGTTTGTTAGCGGCTTACCCATGTATATGAGGGAAAGGATTGAATTTGAAAATCCTAAATCAATGGATGAAGCGATTCGCAAAGCCAGAATCTTCTATCAGCAGAGTAATCAGAAAGGGGACAGTACCAACAGAAAATGGAATGAGAAAAAGAACAGTAAAGCTGTTGGAAATAATAAAGGAAGTCGAAGCAGTGGAATCAAAGGTAGCAACAAGAACCAAAACATTAGATCAGCACCAAGGAGTGCATTCAGGGCCAAGTCCATCGGTGAAACCAGAATGAGTGAACCACCCATCAAGATGGATACTGAGGGATCAAACAGACCTCCAGTGCAGTGCTGGGGCTGTGGTGGACCACACTATGTCAAGAATTGTCCGCAAAGGAAGGGAACTGACCAAATATCCTAGATTCATGAGGCATCAACCGTGGGTGATGTGGGACGGAGTATGCCAAGAATTAATGCAGCTTTGGACGACCGCCAGGCAGAATATCAGCCCACCATGGTAAAGTTTGAAGGTAAAATTTTTAACCTCTCCATCTATGTTCTAATTGATCCTGGATCTACTTTAAGTTATATTAGTCCCAAGATAGTTGAACAGTGTAAATTGCAGCCTGAAAAATTCAGGAATCCCTGGCTGGTACAGTTAGCTACAGAGACCAAAAGACGAGTAATGGCAAAGGTCAAAAGCTATCCTATAGTGATAGCAGGAGAGCCAGTAGTGGCAGACCTGAACGTGCTTCCCCTCTGGTCCTATGATGTCCTAATTGGGATGGACTGGATAGAAACACATTGGGCTTTAGTGAACTACAAAACAAAGGTTATACGATACAGGGATGAAGCTGGAATAGAACAAGATATGCAGGGAATTAAACGACCCGTGCAGATCCGACCAATCACTGCATCTCAGCTGGCAAAATGCATCCGGAGTAGATGCCAAGTGTATGCTATTTAGGTGGGATATGCAGAAACTAAGAATAAGGAAAACCCACTAGAACACCTCCCGGTGATAAAAGAGTTCGCGGATGTATTTCCAGAGGAAATTCGTGGATTACCTCCTAAGAGGGACATAGACTTCACCATTGAGTTAATACCAGGAGCTGCTCCAGTTTCGCGGACACCTTATAGGATGAGTGTACCAGAGTTGACTGAATTGAAAATGCAACTGCAAGAATTGCTAGATAAGAATTATATCCGCCCCAGTGTATCTCCATGGGGAGCAATGGTGTTATTGTCCGAAAGAAGGATGGAACTCTTAGAATGTGTATTGATTACCGGCAACTAAACAAGCTCACAATTAAAAATAAATACCCTTTACCGCGGATCGATGAGCTTTTTGATCAAGTCAAGGGAGCGAAAGTATTTTCTAAAATCGATTTGCGATCTAGATACCATCAGATCAGAATTAAAGATGAAGATATCGCTAAAACAGCTTTCAGGACCCGGTATGGGCACTATGAATTTATAGTGCTACCTTTTGGGTTGACTAATGCACCTGCCACGTTCATGTGTTTGATGAACAGCGTATTCCATCAATTTTTAGACAAATTTGTACTAATATTCATTGATGATACTTTGATCTATTCTCGCTCTAAGGAGGAGCATGAGGAACATCTTCGGATGGTACTGCAAACTTTGCGGGAACATCAGTTGTATGATAAGCTTAGCAAATGTGATTTTTATAAAGAGGAAATCCAGTATTTGGGTCATGTGATTTCAAAGGAAGGGATTGTTGTGGATCCTGAGAAATTAAAAACCATATTGGAATGGTCTGTGACAAAGATGTGGCGGATATCATATCCTTCATGGGATATGCTGGATACTACAGAAGATTCATGGATGTTTTTTCAAGGGTGGCATATCCCATCACGTCTTTGCAAAAGAAAGGAAGGTCATTCAAATGGATTTTTGAATGTCAGCAAAGTTTTGAGAAGCTTAAGCAGTTACTCACATCTGCTCCTATTTTAAGTATAGCTAATCCGAACAAAGACTATGTGGTATGTACCGATGCAAGTGGAGAAGGCGTCAGAGGTGTGCTGATGCAAGAAGGGAGAGTAATAGCCTATGAATCAAGAAAATTGAAAGAACATGAGCAAAAGTATTCTGTTTATGATTTGGAGTTGGAAGTTGTCATACATGCGCTCAAGATGTGGAGACACTACCTTCTAGGAAGGAAATTTTTGTTATTAACATATCATCATAGCTTAACAAATTACTTTAGTCAACCCACACTGAATGCAAGACAAGCCCGTTGGGCAGATTTCTTAAGTGGGTTCGATTTTGACATCAAGCATCTGAAAGGAAAGGAAAATCGTGTAGCCGATGCTCTAAGTCGAAAGGTACATTGTTTATATGAAATTAGCTTCAGTAAGTGGGAAAATTCCTTGCAGGAAATGATGAAAACAGTAGCAAGCCAAGATGCTAAATACCAACGATTGAAGCAACAGGTGCCACTTTCCAGCAAGGAAAGTCCGCAGGAATATGAGATCAGCAAGGATGGAATGTTGCGTTACAGAAAAAGATTGGTTGTACCAAATGACAACAACCTCAAAAACTTAATCTTGAATGAGGTTCATACCAGTCATTACGCTGGCCATCCTGGGTACCAGAAAATGCTGACTGCACTTCGGAAGGAGTATTACTGGCCGGGAATGAAAAAGCATGTGGCTGAATATTTAGCGCAGTGTTTGGAGTGTCAGCAGATCAAGACAGAGCATCAGCATCCGACTGGATTATTGCAACCCCTGCCCATTCCAGAATGGAAATGGGAAATTATATCAATGGATTTCATAACGGGGCTGGAAAAAACAAAAAGAAACAATGGCTCTATTATGGTGGTGGTTGATAAGTTAAGCAAACCAGCACATTTCATACCAGTAAAATCCACCTACAGGGCAGTGCAAATTGCGCACATCTTCATGCAAAATGTGTTCAGACTTCATGGACTCCCAAAGACTATAATATCAGATCGGGATGTAAAGTTTACATCCGCTTTCTGGACGGCGCTATTTGGAGAATTGGGTACACAGCTGAATTTTAGCACAGCTTATCACCCCCAGACTGATGGACAGACGGTGAGAGTAAATCAGATGGTGGAAGATATGTTGAGGGCATGTGTCATGCAGAAACCGACACAATGGGAGGACTATTTGCACCTGGTAGAATTCGCTTACAACATTGGATATCACACATCAATTCAGATGTCTCCATTCGAAGTCCTGTATGGACGAAAATGTCGGACACCCTCAAATTGGAGTGGCCCGGAGGACAAATTAAAATTGGGACCAGAAATGCTCCAGGAGATGGAGGACATGGTCAAGAAGGTACGAGCCAACCTGAAGGCCGCTCAAGATCGGCATAAAAATTTTGCAGATCGAAAAAGAAGGTTCAAAGAGTACCAAGTGGGCGATCACGTTTACATTAGAACTCAGGCCAGGAAAAGCACTCTGCAGTGGAGCAGTTGTGCTAAACTTGCACCCCGCTACTTCAGACCTTTTCAGGTCTTAGCAAGGGTTGGGCCGGTAGCTTATCAGCTAGCCTTACCAAGCCACATTAGAATTCATAATGTTTTCCATGTATCCATGCTTAAGAAGTATGTTTATGACCCTAAGCATGTGATCAAGTGGCAGAATATAAGGGTAAGGACTGTTGTTAGTTGAACTATTAAAAAAAAATGATTGGAACAAAAGACTGATATTTTTATTGATTGCAGGTCGAACCGGAAGGAGAGGTCCTGGTCGAACCGCTGAGCATTCTCGACAGGAGAGAAGTGCAGTTGCGGAAGCGGGTTATTACCCAAATTAAAGTGCAGTGGCAGCACTATGGGCCTAAAGAGGCCACTTGGGAGGACGAAGAGCTGTTTCGGAAAGCCTATCCGGAACTGTTTTGAGACACTAGACATCGGGACGATGTCCAATCTCAGGAGGGGGAGATGTGATGACCCCGTAAATGTAATTATTTAAAAGTTTACTGCAGTAAAAACTGAATGACATTGAGAATTTATTTTCTTTTAAAGAGTAATCTGTTGTTTGGAATTATGCATTAAAGTAATGTTTAAAGAATTACTCAAAAGAGCATTGAGCTTCCCAAAAGGGAAAACAGTTAATGGAACTGAAAATAACCACCTTCCTTAACTGGAAAGATTTCCAGGAAAAAGAAAAGGGGTGAATAGTTTCTCTCGGTGCTGTAGAGACAGACAGAGAAGGAAACAGGAAAGAAAGAACCTTGTTTGGGACTAATTCTGGTAAGGAACAGATAGTCAAGCACACAGTGCTGGCTTACTGAGGATAGTGATCCGGTAAGCAGAAGCTTGGGGGGAGACTCAGGTCTTGAGAGACTGGTCTCACGGTTGGGAGGATATCAAGCTTTACACAGAGATTTAGACAGGAGACTGATTCCAGACTCACCGTGTCAGTGAAGACCAGGTAAGTAACGGACCCTTATGTCTCCATGATTATCTGTGTAAATTGTAAATGTATCTGTTACTGTCAGTTAGATTGTAGCTACAGTTAGTAGGCAGGATATAAGCAATAGTTGTACAGAACGAAAGATAGTACGAGAGAGAGTATCTGACAGTTATAAATTACTTAGATGTAAGTGAAACACAGTGTGACTATGGTCAGCTGTACAAGCTTAGATAGCAAAACTATAAACCAAATTACAAAATGATTACAGTTATCTGTATAAACAAGAAGTATATGTATTTCTGCATGAAAGAAAATATATGTACAGAGTACTATAGAGCTCAAAAGACAGAGCATGAAGTCGGTAACATTTAAAGACTGTTGAATGGTATCTGTAGAAAAACAAAGACAGAATAATAAGAACCATGGCATATCCCATAACGCAGCCAATAGAAACATTTGACAAACCCTGTTTTGTACCCAAAAGAATGGTTCCAAGTTAAAGAATCATCTGAGACGGATAACGGGTTATCGACATCCTGACCACATCCTGGTCGATATAAATCGTGGTCCAATGAGCACGAACAGTCTTAAATCTCTATGATTCAACTTAGACGAATGCCTTTTCTTTATAACCAACTGAATAATAACGACAAACAGGTATTAAGTAAGATAATGGAGGAATAATAGTGAACCCTGAAAACCCTGAATCGGTTCAGCTAAAACAGATGAGGGTTCCGGCGAGCCCGCAACAACGGCAACTTAAACATGATACAAATCTAAAAGACTGTGTAGAGCATAGAGATATAATGCACACAATATCATAAACATGAGACAAGAATCATGTCGGAACATCGACAGCCATTCCTGAAAATAATGTAAAAGTAAAGCATGGACATTGAAATATAACAAGGAAATAACAGAGCTCGATGGTATTGAGTCATAGCCGTATTGACGGTGCCATTCCTGAAGATAATGTGAAAATAATGCATAGGTATAACAAAGAAATAACGGAGCTCGATAGTATTGAGACACAGCCGTATTGACGGTTAGAAAACCATAAAACGAGGATTCTGAAACATATGTTATGGCCATTAAATAAGTTACAGCCCCGTAGGGTTTCCAGTCTCAAGAATCATTAGCATGTCGCCCATACATCTACAGGGGTTAGATGCAGGTGCGACCGCTCTGCCAACAGTATGCATGAGCCAACAACGAACATATGTACAAACCCTTGAAGGATGCATTGCCAAAATACATGCGGGTGTGGCCCGAGCAAACAAGATTTTAATCAAGATTTTAAACAAGAACAGACATACGCATTCGGTTAACCATCAAATCCTATGTGTTACAAAAGGGAAACATTTCAACCAGTATCATAAGAAAGCAATGGCATAATAACTGTGGTAAATATACACATATGTATGAAAAAACCATAGGCCGCGAATCAAACAAGTTCACAGTTTGGTAAATCAGATTTCCTAATATTTAAATTCATGGTCGTAGCCACCAGTATGTTCACAAAATTATACATCAGTTTAAATAAGACCAGGCAAAACCTATAGCTACGGAAGTCAGGATAGAAACCCAAATCATTACAAGCGAAATGGTGCCGACAATATCTCAAGACCATGTAACCAGATCGAGACCATGGTTTTGATATAACCTGCGGCCAACCAGATGTTATCAGGTTGGGGTCTCATCCTAAAAACCAGAGTAAACCCTCTGGCAATCCGAGAGAAATAAGGATGCATCAACCAAAAAACAAAACCCTGATGACCAGATAAATACCTGTGTAGCTCGGCGGTCCTCATTTGGAGGGGCTCTTCCAGATCCACAAAAGTGGGAGATGTCGTTCACACCTGGCAAGCAAAAGAGAAAACGTTAAACAAATTTCATAAACCTATAAACACCAAATCGAAATAAATCATTAAGCTGGTGTGCATTTACCTGGCTGGGTCAGGACTGAGAATCCATGTGGAGAAACCCTTCTGTAATGAAGTAAGAACCAGAAGTTGTGGTGGCCTCGGAGCGGAATGGCAGAGTAAACCCTTGCGGTGGAGAGCAAAGAGAGCTGGAGATCGCTGAGCAGAGCAAGAATCACGAATAAACCGGAGGAAAACGTGTATATACCTTACCTGCCGGTGGAGGAGGCGTGGCATGGTGTTGGCCCTTGATCTCAGAGAGAAAATGTACACCATTGATGGAGGCGATGCTACCAAGGAGGAAGGCGCGGGAAAGTCCAGGTTCAGTGACCATACCACTGTCACGTGATCCGAACAGTAGAACTTAACGTTGTTGCCTTATGTCCAACGCTGGAGGTGCCAGCTAACAAAGTCAAAACAGCTTTGAATTGCTCGAAGGGTAAAGTATGCCATCATAGCAATGTTAACATTAGACCATCGGTGCATGGAATATTACATAGGTTAATAAAACTACCTGCCACCATAATTATATCACCCTTAGGTTAGGCTGGGTACTCGAGGGTGGCAGCTAACTAAGGTTACATATATTTAATAAAGTGCAGATACATACCTAAGTTAATAAAGTGCAGATGCATATCTACGTAGGTACTATTGAAATATATATATATGTAAAAAAAAAAAATGTATAAGCTTATGGGTATGTGACAATTGAAACCAGTGAAATGAATCATATAGCGCCAAACATCACTTCCTAGGCTTGCACCCGGTAACCAAAACTTCATGGGAAATCACCATTAAATAGAAATTTGATATTATTTATATATTTTTATGTTTCTTATTTGATACGGAAAGAAATTGTAATTTTTGGAATTTAAATATTTATTTCTGGAAAAGAAAATATAATACTAGATTAGTTTAGCAT
The DNA here is from genome assembly GCA_000404065.3 of Pinus taeda. Classification (NCBI taxonomy): domain Eukaryota; kingdom Viridiplantae; phylum Streptophyta; class Pinopsida; order Pinales; family Pinaceae; genus Pinus; species Pinus taeda. Next base: position 98,338 of record APFE030716966.1, on the reverse strand, counting down.
TATATTACTGAAAAAAAATCCCTATGGAAAGATGGTAATCTTCATTATATTGTAATATTGAAAATTATATGTTCAAGTTGTTGCATATATAGCATATGCCAAAATTGTCGATATCACTAAAAGCTATAGCACCATGGATCTAATATAAGCTCAAAAATATCAAATTTCTTGGAGTGAAAACTCTTTTAGAGTGCAAAATACAATGTGTAATATTTAGTTGTTTAAATTATATTTTTAAATTTAACCATAAAAATTTAATGTAGTTTTTAACCATAATTTTTTTATCATAATATATACAATAAAAAAAAAAATTAAAAGATATAAATATATACATAATGGAGATTTAAAAAATTTTAAATAAGGTGTACATTAAGAATATTTTATGGCACAAATTAACGTGATTTTTATTATTAATACATTTTTTTAAAAGTATATATCAATATTAATTTGTATTAAAATATTTTATTGATAATTCACATTTTTTTTTTTTATGTACATCATTAAAATATTTAATTTAACAAATTGTTTTCTATATATAGATATATATGAAGTTGATATCCCCATAAAATTAGTTAACATAGATTTCAAATAATTTATTTAAATCTCCTCTTCAAATATTTTTGAAAATTATTATTTTTTTATTTATAGCATAATATATTTATTTTTATTTTGAAGGAGTATGTGTCAACTCACTTACTGAAAAAATTACACATCCTAGTCATACTGGGTTGTAGAATGAGCTTCCGCCCTGAATAAAGCTAAAGAGATTTTTGAAAAGCTTAATTTATGAAAAACTTACACATCCCCATCATACTAGGTTGTAGAATGAGCCTTCCCGCTGAATAAAAGTCAAGAGATTTTTCAAAAGCTCAATTTCCTACTTACACATCCCAATCATACCGGATTGTAGAAAGATTAATAAAATTCAAGAAATTTTTGAAAAACTCAATTACTGACAAACTTACACATCCCATGATACTGGGTTGTAGAATGAGCCTCCCTCTTCAATAAAGTTCAATAAATTTTTGAAAAACTCAAAAAATAACTTCAATTAAAAAACATCTAAAAATAAATATATAAGTAAAATTCTATCTTATTTCAAAACTTCATATACATTCAAAAACTATAAAATAATATGACTAACTCTAATATATAATTAAAAACATGTATATTTGTAAAAGAACTCAATATATTAAAAATATGTCATTACAAACCTTAATTCTTTGCATCCTTGCATCGTATGAAATATTATATAATTTAGTTATTTATAACGGTTTATTTCACATATACAGATGTAAAATTGGAAAATATCTTTTCTAAATCTTTAAAAACTTGCATTATATGAATGGTAACAAATAGTTTGGTTATTTATAATGGTTTATTTCACATGTACGGATATTAATGTAAAACTGGAAATTATCTTTTTTTTTTAACTTTTCAAAATACAATTCAGGTGAATTATACCTCTTTCAATCATATACATAGAAATAAATTACCAACATTTAAGTTACAAATTCAATATTTTTTCAAATCATATAGTTTTTTTAAGAGAAATATAGATCTTTACTAATCTAATTTATAGTAATAAAATCTTATCTTAATTTTTTTAACTTCTCTTCAAGAGGAGATGATGAATGGAAGGGATCCCACTGCCATCCTCTTATATATATATATAGATATAAGATATATAATTTTTTTAGAAAAAAGAAATATAAAAACATTTCAACACTTTATCTATGTATATATATTTCCATATTTTTTTTTCATTTAAATTAGATGGACCAGGAAATATTTCTCATTTAAATTGGATAGACCAAGAAATAATGTCAAGAATTGGATGCTGATTGACCAAGAAATAATGTCAAAAATTAGATGCTGCAACTAAGACATATTAGGTCACTCACACTCTATTGCCAAATCACTATTAAAATTTGTGACAGCCAAATTATTTCACTTTTTTCCATGTCACTTTGGATGTATCTAAATCTTTATCTAGATTTAAAAAAAAAGAACGTGACAGGCAACATATGTAATTTGCAGTTTCATTTTTTTTCCATATCACTTTGGATGTATCAAAATCCATATCTATTATCAAATACATTTAAAAAATTTGTGACATGCAAAATATCTAATTTGTAGTTTCTTTTCTTTTTTTCATGTCACTCTGGATGTATCAAAATGTTATGTAGAAAGATCAAAGTTCCAAGCCTGATCACCGGCTTTCCGTGATCTTCGATTCGGACGGTATTTTTTAACATGTTCACAACTTTCCCAGTCAGGACGATCTACCTCTCGATACAGATGGGAAAGGGATGGAAACATAATTCATGTGGTTCCACTATAAAGGATAAGGTACTTATAACCCATTCTACCACAAACTTGTTCAAGAAAGTTTCTCTTTAGGGTTCCATACATAAGTGTGATTATAATGGATTTTATGAAGTTTGCTATTCAGTTATGTATTAATGCCTTTCCCTGAAGCTTTTAGTAAATTTTTATATTTTAAATAATTATCAATAAAATATTTGTATTTTTAATTATTTTTGTGTTTTTATATTTTATATATATGAATTTTATAATAGTAAAATTTATTGGATTAGATTTAAATGGAAAATCCAAGGAATAATTTGTTCACTTTTTTAAAAGGTTTGAACAAGAAACAAACATGTTGTGTTTCTTCTTAAAAATAGTTTGTTATTGTGAACCATTACGATAAAAGAATTGAGATTAAAATATATTCCAATATATCAGCACGCTGAGCTTACTAAAAGAAACATTCATGCTTGAAAATATATTTTGAAGCAAGTGTATTTAAAACATAAAAGTATCTCATGGATATTTTCAGTTAACAGTTGCTTCGTCAAAAATGAATCTATGTTTATAGTTGTGTGTCTGGAGTGTCTCGATTCCATGGAAAGTGTAATGTTTGTCTTAAATATCAAGTGATATATTGTGATATATTGTAATGTTTCTTGAAATCTGTAAGTATTTTATTTATCGTAGTAAGCATAGATTGAATAATTAGTGTTACTATTTGTTTGAATTGAATAATATTTTTATTTATTAAAAATGAGTAATGATTTAAAGTATTATGGGATCTTGTAATTTTGGGAAAAAAAAAGTTGGAAATAGAGTTGTTGTAAAAGAAACCCTAACTACCTTCCCTATTTGAAAAATGGGAAGTACAGGCAGGAGGGGGGAAGTTAGAAGATTGTGTTATGAGGACAAACAGTAAGGAAGGGGCTTGGTAAGTTTGATGATGACCAGATAGCAAAGGCACCTTGTGGGAGCAACATGCAAGAGACATAAAGTCTTCTAAGCAAGATAAGGGGGAGATTTCGTCCCGAAAGACAATCTCATGGTTGGGAGGTTTGACTAGCAACAAAAAATAGAGGTGATCCCTATCACTGGAGTATTTTTCTTTAAGCAGCTCAGGTATGTGTAACCATGTGAAAATTAGACTACTGCACAATCTAAATTTTGTGTCTATTACTGCGAATGAAAGATGATGTAGGATGTAACTAAGCTAGAGTAATCAATCCCAAGAACTCATAATTTTGTCTACGGGAATTCAGAAAAACTAGTATAGTAATATTTTGCAAAAGAATCGTTAAAAGACAGAGTAAGGGAGTTTCCATGTAAATATGAATCACATTATTTATAGAAAATACTGTACTCAGATCTTTCAATGCAGGAAAATTGAGTCACATAGAATTATTGTGAAATAGCATCTGTACAGGTAATTTTAGTACGAGAGAGTTACTCTAGATTTACCATTCTAGTACCAGTCTTTTAAACATAAGAGAAGAGAGGATTATATTAAAGACATTGTAGAAAAGAACTAGAAGTAGTTGCTTTCTATTGTTTGAGCAAAATTCAGAAAAAGTAGGAAGCGATTTTTCAAGCTGGAAATACCGTAGAACGAAACAAGAAGATAGCATAGGAGGGTTGATGTGGCAGGGGTTTAAGGGTAGAAAAAACTCTAGTGTTGACCTGGCCTCGTTTTTCCCGAGAGAGGACTAGTAATTAAATTGAGGACTTCCTAAAACCCTACAAGGGGCTGAAGCCAAAACTATTAACTCTGACATAATTCATTCATCGAAAATATGTAATAACCAAAGTATCAATGATCTCATAAAGGCAGAGAAGTAGATATATTCAAACACACCACACACATTAGATAAACATATTAGACACAATGTTGTGTAAACAGAAAAATTAAAACAAAGAAAACCCCGTTTCAGATTCTTCTACAATGAGTCCTAACCGAACCAGTCTAATTGCAAAACTTATGAGTAATATTATTCAAATTAAATATAGAGAATGATAAACCAAATACATTTTAATATCGACTAAAATTCAAATGTATTTCCATGCAACAGAAGATATTTACACATTGAATCTGATCATTAATAAATAGATAGAACCAGAGTCTCATATACAAGAGGAACGATTCGGCTACAAACCCTAGAAGTCCTAAAATTGGGAAACATTCCCTCATTTCCATAAATATAGAACTTCCATTAAAATTCCGGAAATTACCATGAAAACAACCACCGGTGCAGGCATCAACGCAGGTCCGCAGCCAGACAATAAAACCCTCACTCATACAATGGAAATGTAAATTACACACACCTCAGAACAACAATGGTAATTGCTTGAAAAACCTTAAAATATAACTTATACAGAGACCGCATCAGTTCAACAGTAATGAGAAAACTTAATTTGCAGAGAGACATAGCTCTAGCCCAAAGCACCATATGAGAATTCCACCTCCGCAAAATAGTACAATCCGGAGATAAATCTTACCCGGGAGTACTGAAGCGACCCAGAGTTTGTGGAGCAACCATCCTTTAGGCTTTCCCATCAACCCCATGCCAGTAGCTGAGACTTCTGTAGAACAAACTATACATTAGCAACTGAGTATCATAAATTGTGTCAAAATGATCTCTGTAAGCAAATAAAAATTACCCTTGCGGATGTGAGCTTACCTGAGGAGCACCTGCATGAAACAAAACCATAACCTCATTCCTAAGCAATGCCATGAGTTGTAGCTATGGTATTTCAGGCCCCCAACAGAGGAAGAGGAACCAGAGCGACGCCGAGGAAAAATGGAGCAAATGGAAAACCCTACCATCGCAATCGAGAATGTGATTAATCCCCAGAAGCATCTCAGCCGTCGGATTAGGTTCCCAATCCATCCGTCGTCGATGAAGCGGGAGGCCCAAGAGGAGCAGCTATAGTGGGTTGACCTACCTGTGCCACGTACCACGACAGAGAAGGGCATTCAATGCCGAAATAAAAACAAATATCATTTCCTTCATATAGAAAACAAAGTTGTAGCTTGAAAACAGAGACAACTTGTGTGCAGTAGGCAATAAGCAGTAATGGATTAGGATTGTGAGGACAAAGACATTTAATGTTGACTCAAATCAATGTTGGCACTCAAACCCAAAACTATAGATTTAGCAACCATAACTATATAGGAGAAACCTGTGTTATGAAATTCAAATGTACACACCTCATCTACAGTAAAGAATTAAAGTTGTGGCTATTAAATATGTGAGTAATGTGTAATATAAATTTTTTTTATGTGTGTAAATAGTAGTATGTTGTGGAGTCATTACAAGTGGTATCAGAGCCCAGGTTACAAAACTTGTGGCCTCTAGAAAATATATTTGATAAAAATAAACAGTTATTATATAAATCTTTTTCCTTTACATATGTTAAGAACAGGAAATGAAAAACAGTAGAATGAGGAGAACAGATAGTGTTCCACACAGGATTGTGACTTGGCCAGGACCTGCAGCAAGCCTTGAGACTAATCTTGAGATATGGGTGTAGTTAGGTGAGGAGGCCCGCAACACTAACCTTATGATATTATAAACAGTTCAGGAATTGAAGGATGAGATGGCCTGCCTACGGGAGGACAATGCAAGATCAACTATGGAACAGGAAAAAATCATGAAAAGCCTATTTGATAAGCAGAACAAGCACCAGCCGAACCCCAGTCCCGAACAAACACTAGTGTTAGAGGAACAAGGCTACCACATGGATCAGGAAGAAACTGAAGGAGGGGAAGAGAATCGAGCGGAAAAATAAGATAATGCCTCTGAAAACCTGACAATGAAAAGGCAATGGATAGAATTATAAGGGGAGTTCCAGAAAATAAAGCTGTCACACATCGATGGAGAGCTAGAAGAGGCAGCCGAAGCTTGGTTGATTAACATGAACAAATATTTTCAATTGTATGAATATGATCACAATCTCAAAGTGCATCTAGCCATATTTCAATTACAAGGGAAGGCTATCCTATTGTGGGAAGAACTCAAGATTGTATGAGGGGTAAGTGAGAAAAATATAACTTGGGAAAATTTTCAAAAATACTTCAAGGAAAGATATTTGATTAAATGATTCTATGATGAAAAGGCAAGGGAATTCCATGAACTCTGACTTGGGCAGCAAATAATGGATGAGTTTATCACCCGATTTACCTCGTTACTCCGTTGTGTGCATTACATACGAGAGGAGAACGCTAAGGTACAACAATTCGTCAGTAGTCTACCCTTGGCGATGAGGGAACGAATTGAGTTTGATAACCCAAAAACAACGGATGAGGTGATACAAAAGGCCAGGATATGCTATCACCAAAGTAAGCAGAAGGGAGAAGTCCTAGGAAAGAGGTGGGTAGACAAGGGAGGTAATAATATGGCTGTAGGCACTAAAGGAAATTGGGGCAATGTTAGCAAAGGAATTCCCAAAGGACAAAATAATAGCAATCTACATAAGAACCCGGTCAGATTGAAGCCACTCATTGAATCTAAAATCAACGAACAATCTAGTAAAATTGATAATGAAGTGATAGCGAGACCTCCAGTACAATGTTGGGGTTGTCGAGGGCCTTATTACGTTAAAAATTGTCCTCACCGAAAGGGTAATGAATAGGTTCGCAGATACATGAAGCATCTATGGTTGGCGACTTGGGCCAGAGTTTACCAAGAATTAATGCTGCTCTGGAAGATCGTTAGGCATAATACCAGTCAACTATGGTGGAGTTTGAAGGTAAGATATTTGATCATGCTGTAACTGTATTAACTGTTCCCGGAGCTACGTTAAGTTATATTAGCCCTAGGATTGTGGAACAATGTAAGTTACAAATTGTTAAGTTTAAAATTCCTTGGCTAGTATAGATGGAAACAGGGGCAAAGAGATGTGTGTTAGCTAAGGTCAATAATTTCCCCTTGAAGATATTAGGTCAACCGGTGATGTGATCCGGATTTAAACAGGAACGCAACAAATTACAGAGATAACCATATACACAAATATGCAGCGGAAATAATACTTCATTTCATTAATGGAAAATACTGAAATATGCTTACAATCAGAAATGGAAATAAACTAGCTAGGGCGATGGTAGCTTATCTCTGAGAAGAGATGTGTTGGCTACATGCCTCTGAACTGACTTACAATGAGGCTCGAAGGCCTATGTATTGTTGAGAAACAATGAAAAAACCTTAACATTCCAAAACCTAACCCTAGGAGATGAAACGCCAAACTGTGGGCCCCGTTTGGGGGTAAGTTGGTACATCAACTTCCCGGGGTTGTAACTTTAGCATATGACCTCCGTTGGACGCGTACAATAGCTCATTAGAAAGATCTATCCGAGCACTATCATTGTTGGAACGGCAACACCGGTCCATGTTCCATGGACCCGTGTTGCCCCTGGAATCCCAAAAAACGTCGTTTAGGGCCTCAAAACGGCTCCGGAAGTTCAGGACCCGAAAAACTTCTAAAAATAGTAAGTTGTGCTACAATTAAGGAAACTGAAAATGCTGAGAAAGACAATGGTGGGGGTCCATGTGGACTTGGCAGGTGGCCACCAATATCCACCTGGATCACCCAACTATCTAAACTGGGAGTTTGGATAGGTGTTTTTTCACTATTTTTCACCAAGAGTTCAGTGGTTCTATGGGTTTTCAAAGTAGGGCTCTCCATTCTCTACCCATATATCAGCTTGGAGGTATAAGGGTTGTAATTTCTTGTTGTTGTACTTTTGTTTCTTTTATGCCACTGATAAAAAGAAGGCCTCCCCGCTATTGAGCAGAGCCTGGAGACATAGTCCAAACTGGACGAACTCTGTAATCAAATCATTGTGTCATGGTTATTTTGTTCTTCTGGCTATTTCCACATCGTTATGTGTTTTTTTTTAAGTTCCATGGTTAATTAACTCTATTATATGTAATTCTGATGCATATGGAAGTAAAATATCTTGGATCAAGTTTGGTATCAAAGTAGGTATTTGTAGATGCAAATTGCATGAGTTTATGCTAACCTGGAACAAGCTATGAAAAGGAGAGGGAATGCTTAACTCCTTTGATCCTGAAGCAAGACATGCATAGCGAAGAAGAAACATGGCCAATGAAGAAGCTCGTTGGGAAGAGAAACAGAATTTGTGAAAGGTATTCTACAATATAGCAAGAAAAGTGGACCGGTTGTTTGTAGAGTATGAGAAGGCACTTGGGCATGAGAAAAAGGATGTCAATGATTATGAATCAACAAATTGGGAAGGTGGTGGAGAATATCCTCCTCCCTCTCCTTCTTCCAGTGATAGTTCTCATCACTCTCATAGAAATTCCAAACATACCTCTAAGAAATCGTTCTTCAAGTTAGACATGAAGTTTGATCTACCCATGTACAATGGAGAATGTAGTGCAGAAAAACTCAATAACTGGATCAAACAGATAGAGGTTTACTGCCAAATCCAGAAGATCAAAGAAGATGAGGCAAAATTCCAATTAGCATCTCTTCAGTTGAACAGCACTACTCTCGTTTGGTGGGAGAGAAAGTTATAAAAGGGCAGCACGAAGTCAGGTAACCTTTTGTCCTCTTGGTCTAGTTTTATTTCTGCATTAAAAGACTAATTCTACCCTCTAGGTTATAAGAAAAAGGCACTTATGGACTGGAAATATTTAAGGCAAGGTAAGGGCCAAAATGTACAAAGCTTCACAAAGTAATTTTGGAAACAAGCATTGAATATGGGCATCTAATTAGATGCATATGAAACTGTAACTAAGTACATAGGTTCACTACATAGTTACATCAAACACTCGTTATTACTATTCAAGTTTAATTCAATTGATACGGCCAACGTTAAAGCTATACATCTTGAAATCCGAGGCAAGAATGATCGAGATGACCAAACCAAGAAGATGTCATTCAAAACCTCAACATGGAAAATTCCATAAGAAAGGAAAAGGGAAGGATAAGAAGACCATTGCTGCCAAGGAGGGGGACGGAGCAACACCATCGTGTACTCACTGCAAGAAGGATGGGCATGATGAGGACAACTTCTGGAAGCTGCATACGGAACTGAGACTGAAGAGATTCAGTGGAAATGGGAAGCAGAAGACAGTGGCGAAAACGAAGGACCTTGGATCGAATTCTGGCAATGAAATATTGATCACAGCCGTGGGTGCAAGAGGTACTCTTTATATTAATGATAGTTCTGATTCGGTTGCAAGCACTAGTTATTTGAATGAGCCTATGAGTCGTGAGTGAAAGAGAATTGAGATGTTCCACATTAGAGTTGTCATAAAGCACACAAAGCTAGAAACTCTGTTTGATTCAGGTTCCCAAGCAAACCTAATCTTAGAGTCCTTAGTGAAAAGGCTAGGCATTGAAACTAAACCCCATCCAAGTCCATACCCACTTGGTTGGTTAAGCGATAAAGCCAAATTGCAGGTCACCAAGCAGTGTAGGGCTAGATTTGTAATCACTTCTAAATTAGTTGATGAGGTAGAGTTAGATGTAGTTCCTTTGGACATCTGTGGAATCATCTTGGGAAGCCCATATTTATATGACAAAAAGGTTGTTTTCCTTCGGCATGAAAACAAATACCACCTCACCAAGGATGGGGTAGAGTATATAGTCAAATATCATCACAAAAAATTTAATGCTAGCCTTGTCAGTGTAGGAGAGAATAAAAGACTGGTTAATTCTAGTAAAGGGTGCATGCTCATGGTAGTGAGGGTGAAGAAAGCCAGGACGGTTGAAGATTTCAAAGGTTGTGATCGTGATCATAAGAAGGAATTATTTGAAATTGTTTCTAACTATGATCCATTTACAGCAGGATTCCCCTTTACCAAATGTTGTCATGTATAGGATGGCTTCTATCAAGATGGAGGAGATCAAGAAACAGGTGTAGGAACTGTTAAATCAGGGAGTCATCAGACCAAGTTCTTCTCCTTGCATCTCACCAATCATGTTGTTGCCCAAGAAAGACGACACATGGAGAATGTGTGTGGATTACAGGGCACTGAACAAGATCAGAGTGAAGAATTGACACCCTCTCCCTCGCATTGATGAATTGTTAGATCAATTAAAAAATGTTGTTTATGTTTCCAAGCTAGATTTGCGTATTTTTATCACCAGGTTATAATTGCATAGTAGGATGTCTTGAAAACTGTGTTCAAAACCAAGTAGGGGTTGTTTGAATGGATGGTGATTCCATTCGGACTGTGCAACACTGCAGCCACGTTTATGAGGGTAATGAATGACTTATTTCGGCCACTTCTTGATCATTTTATTTGTATGTATCTGGACAATATTCTTGTGTATGGTAGGACATGGGAGGAACACATGTGTCACATAAAGAAAGTGCTTGATGTTCTGAATAAAGAGAAATTATATTTGAAACTATCCAAGTGTGAGTTTGGAAAGAAATCTTTGATTTATCTAGGCCATATTGTCGGTAATGGGAAACTAAGTATAGATCCCTCTAAAGTGGAGGAAATAATGAAGTGTCCTGAGACCACGAATTTCACATAAGTCCAAAGTTTTATGGTCACGGTGCAGTATTGGAGAATGTCCATAGCGAACTTTTCCATTATCGCAGCCTCCTTGCACACCTTAACTAGTGTGAAGCAGGCCTTTCAGTGGGGAGGAAAACAACATAAATCCTTAAACACACTGAAAGAGAAGATCAACACGACCCTGATGCTAGCCTTACTAGACCTTTAGCATCCTTTCTAAATTGAAATAGATGCCACCAGATATGCCATGGGTGTTGTATTGATGCAGCAAAGAAAACATGTCTGTTACCACTTGGAGACTTTCTTCCAGGCTGTTGTAAATTGTCCTACGTATGACCAGGAGTTTTACACCTTCGTCAAGAGTGTAAAGAGTAGAAACATTATCTGATCGGCAAGGAGACCATCATCCACATGGATCATCAGCCCTTGCAGTATCTTTATTCACAGACCAAGCTTCAGCAAACTCGTAACTTCAGATGGATGGGATTCCTCCAACAGTTTCATTTGGTAATAAAATATAAGAAGGGAGCCAGCAACAAAGTAGCAGATATGCTTTCTCTCTCTCCTATTTCTGCATCTATAGTTTTGCAAAATGTTTCTTTGTCGTTAGAAAGTTATGCTAAACAGTATGTTAACGATAATGATTTTAAATAAATCTATGCAAAACTGACTCGTGGATTGCAAGTGTACAATTATTACTTGTAGGGAAATCTATTGTACCATGTTGGAAAACTGTGTATATCCAATAATGAAAGGGTTCATGTAATCCAAGAGGCTCATACCTCTTTGCTGTACGGTCATTTTGGCATTGAGAAAACTTTATGTCATTTGCAGAGGTTTTGTTTTTGGCATCATATGAAAAACATTGTGACTTGCTTTGTAAAGGGTTGTGTGTTGTGTTTTGTTTCAAATCGCTCTAATAGAAAACTTGGGCTATACACACCACTCCCTATTCCGAGTCGACCATGGGAAAGTGTGTCTATGGACTTTGTAGGACATTTACTGATGTCTAGGAAAGGTCGCAACTATTTGTATGTCGTTGTGGATAGGTTTAGTAAAATGTGTATTTTAATGCCTTGTAAAAAGCAAGTCACTCCTGAGAAGACTACTTTTCTTTTCTTTCAGCATGTTTGGGTCCATTTTGGGTTGCCCACATCTATTGTGTTACATAGAGAATCCCACTTTCTTGGGGATTTTTGGACCAGCTTGTGGAGAATGATGGACACCAAGCTGAAAAGAAGTACGAAATTTCATCCACAAACAAATGGAAAAACACAGGTTGTCAACTACATCGTGGTACACTTGTTGCAAGGCTATTGTGGGATGAACATCTTCCTTATGTGCATCATGGATACAATCAACCAACGCATTCATCTACACAAAGCTCATCGTTTGAGACATGTTTTAGCTATCTACCTAGAGATCCCTTGGACATGGTATTTGGGAAATAGAAGGATGGCAATGGACAAGATGATAGGGATAAAGAATGGAATTTGATTTAATGGATATAGGTAATTCATCAGGAAGTGTAGGAGAAGTTGGAGAAGAGCCAAGCTTGGTATAAAGTTCGACATGATAAGCATCAATTTGACCACCAGTTTCAAGTTGGGGATAAGGTATGGCTCCATATCAACAAAGATAGGATGAAGGGAGAAGGGAAGAAACCGAGACCCATTAGATATGGTCCCTTCACCATATTGGCAAATATTGGAGACAATTCTTTTCATCTTGGCTTGCCTACTTATATGCAAATGTACTCTATAGTAAATGTGGAAAACCTGAAGATTTATGAACCTCCATTGATTATGGATACCGAGGAGGTTTCACAGATTCCTATAGTGGATGATTTTTCACATGAGTATCTAGATAAGTTACCTGAAGATATCATACTCGACTTGAGGACCAGAACTTCATAACGGGGAGATGTGGAGTACATCTATGTTGGCTTCAAAGGAATGCATCCAAGCAAAGCTCGATGGATGGAGAAGGAAAAAGTGAGGGAGCAATTTCCTCACTTACCTATTGACTGAAAAGTCTTTTCGTGGTCCAAAAGCTCTTAGCGGGGAGGATTGAAATAGGTGGATCTTCATAAAAGTACCAGTGGCATGACAAAAGGCTCAAAAATCAAAGTGGAATAATTTGGATAAGCTTAGCATCAAATCAAAGTTCTCATCATCCTTATTCCAACAGTGTGAATGACACTCAAATCTGAGTCGAGATGACAAAGTTAGAGCTAGTCAAAGTTTGAGTTTTACTTATCTAGGTAGTAGGAAGAAGATGACATGGCATAGTTTCAACAAATAAGGGAGTGCCACATGGCAGGATACCATTGGACACTGCATATCGCATATTGGCAAAAAGGAGGAGTGCTTAAGGAAGAATCACCCCTAGCATTCCTGGATACGATTGTGATATCGCATATCGCAGGCTGGAGGAGTTACGAATCGGCCCCCACAAGACTTAGTTGCGATGTGATATACATCTCATATCGCAATCGCATGAAAAGGTGCTTGCGATGTGGTTCAGGGGAAAAGTGTCGATTGTGATTTGGCGGTGGGTGCCAATTACAATATTGTGATAGGGGGCCCAGACCAGATATACTATATATTATGCTTAATATACATGACAGGTTCGCAGATGTTGCAATGTGCTAGATCAGTGTGCTAATGGTTTCACGCTGATTGCGATAATGCGATGGGAGAGCTGGATGCGAGACATTATGGCATATGGTGAATACTCCTGTCAAATCCATATATATTGCAGGATTCCTATGTTCAGGCTTGGATTGTCTGTGGATAAGCTGGAAACATCGATAAACCCGTTGCTGTTGTTGTAATGAGTTGTGTTTATTAGACATTGGCTTTTCTATTGCGGAAGGGTTGTTTCCGTGAATCCTTCCACCTGTTAACCTTGGGTATTATGTTGGAAGTGCCTTGATTTTGAGGGATGTTGCCATGATCTTATATATATGACTATTGTGTTGGAGAAAGGCAAGGAGGACTAATCGAAACTCAGATTCTATTGTATACAACAGACCTTGACCCCTGGCAGCAGGCCGAAACCTCTCCTTGAGGAGGAGGGAGTTTCCAGGAAAGTTGCAGAAGGCCTGATTATCCAAATTGGGAGTTTGGATAGGATTTTTTGCACTATTTTTCGCTAGGAGTTTAGCGGTTATGTTTGTTTTCAAAGTCGGGCTCTCCATTCTATGCCCATCTATCAGCTTGGAGGTATAAAGGTTGTAATTTCTTGTCATTTTACTTTTATCTCTTTTATGCCACTAATAAAATTAAGGCCTCCCCACTATTGAGAAGGGCCCGAGACATAGTCCAAACTAGACAAACTCCGTAATCAAATCATTGTGTCGTGGTTTTTGTGTTCTTTTGACTATTTCTGTGTTGTTATGTGTTTTTTTTTTAAGTTTCATGGCTAATTAATTGTTTTATATGTAACTCTGATGCATCTGTAAGTAAAATATCTTGGATCAATTATAAGAAAAGGAATGACCTTTCATATCCCATGAATCTTGAGTTACCCTCATGACTCTTGGACTCCTAAATGACTTTTGACCTTCTATTTGAGTCATTTGTCCTCATGTGACTTTTCATATTCCACACACGACTCTTAGACTTCCACTTTCTTTACATTTCTCATTTCATTGAAAATTCCATAATTACATCCACAAATGATGTGGCACATGGTGACTCAGATGACTCTTTGTCATGACATGACTTGACATTGATGACATGGACTTGATGGTGATGTGTCTATGACAAGTTTTCCCTCTTTGTTGCTATCTTTGTGTCTTCATGAAAAGTGTTGCATGTTCCTCAAATTCTTCCTTCAAAGGCTTTAAGATAGGGAGTCTCCACTATGATCTCGGTATTTCATTCTCTGTCACAAACTGGTGCCCCTTCATCTTCTTATTTAATGATCACTTCTCTTCACGGCATCGTAAGTGTCTTCCAGCATAGTTTCCTTCTCCTCCTTTCTAAACATCATCCTATCATGTCAAGACATAGTACCTGCAAGTGAAATTCAATCATGATAATATGAAATTAGCCTAGAAATATCCTAGTCTAACTCTACATGAAAATCATTGATTGATATGGAACTGAGTACTGGACTAGGAGGAAGGCTCATGGATTTTGCAGTGCATAGTTCTAGAGAACAAGAGTGAGAGATTGAGACTTGCAACTGTGCAACGACTGGAAGTCTAGAGAGAAATATTGCGTAGTTGAGGGTCACTGTGAGATAGGCTTGCCCACTATAATTGCAATGCATAGTTCTAGAGGGAGATTGGGTAGCTGGATTGTGCAGTTCAAGGAGCCTAAGAGAGATACTATTGGTTGAAACTACACAATGCGTAGAAAGAGGTTGAATGGAAGGATGAACAATGCACAGTTCTGGGGAGCAGGAGGTTAATTTTGAACACTATGGCTATGCAATGCACAGTTTAGGGAGGAAGCTTGGGAGGAGGTTGACCGAAGAAGGATCAATTGCAGAAAATGACTAAGTGTGAGATCCGGGAGATGAGAGATGGGACCAAAACATGACTCATACATGATCACCCACTCATAGATGATCAACCACTAAAAAATGAAGCACAATTAGCATGCTCATGTTGAAATGATAACAATACAATACTTACGTCCAAGTGTGACACTTAAGATACACTTTGCGACACAATTGACGATACTAGTGAAACAATGCTCAAGACTTGGGGAATGTCTCTAGTGCATATATTTATGATAGATAGAACATAATAGTGTATAATAATGCATTATAATTACCCTTTAATAATGTACAAATGACTCCCTTTGACTATATGTGAAACTTTCCTTACCGAAAGACGACATTTTCTTACAACAAGAAAAAGTGAAAATGACACTTGCATAAGTGAAAGCAAGTGAAATCGATGCATTCTAGAATGAAGATAGCATGAAACTGACACTTATTAAAGTGAAAGAAAGCCAAAAGGACAGTCAGAAAAGTGAAAGTGACACTTGTGAAAACAAAGGTGTGCAAAAGAGACAGTTGAGAAATCTCACCCAAATAGAAGTACAATTGTGATCAAAGTGAGGAACACTGCCAATGGAGATTGCACACAAACTTTTGTCATGTGTTGGGCACACACCATGCTTACTGATTATGTAGTCACTGTCACTAGTGATTGCACAATGTTTACCTTCAAGAGATGCACAATGGCTATCTAAGCTTGCATAGCAAGATGCGCATTTGTGAATTCATCAAAGACTGAACATGTGTGAGCAAGTGAATTTGACACTTAAAATCATAGGAAACATCGACTCACCATGAAGCAACTATGAAAAATTGAGGAACGACAGATCCTAGGATCACATGTAGGCTCCAAAATTCAAGTATAGGAAAAATTTTGGAGGGTGTTTGTCATAGCAACAACAATGTTATAAACTGGCTCATGTTCTGAAGGTTTGTTCTTTGCCCTATTCTGGGAGGTAAGGAAGGAAGTTTTATAGTGGGGGGTCCCTAGGGAGAAATAAGGAGAAATATTTCGTTGGTCAAGATTTGATGAATTATCCTCTAGTAAACCAGAAGAAAGAGCGTGAGCCTATTCCGATGGATGAAGGCATGCAGCCACAAAGTGTCTAGATGCAAGCTCCAACCTAGGTTTCTTAGGAGGTTGGCCCACCCTCATTTGATGCACCTGTAATGGGCACCATTTTGACTTCCCTCCCTATTTCAAATATTATAAGCTCCTTTTTTTTTTATGGACTTGATCCCCTCTTCTTTTGTGTCAAGCTTGTTGTTAAGCTCTTTTTCTTCTGGGTTTTATTTGTGTTTTGTCTCTTGTGTCATCTCCAATGTTTTTGTATGTTTCCCATCCCCCATTCACTCCCTTACCCTTCACAAGGAATCAATGACATCCTTTGACTATTCTTCTAGATTAAACCTTAGGTCAAAGGTTAAACATTCAATGTCAATGGAGGTCGTGTGTGGTTTGTGTTAGTTTTTGTAGTATCGTATTTGTTCTAGCCACGAAATTTTGTGGAGAGGCTAGAATACATGAGATCTCCAAAACCTAGAAACCATTTTTGGAAATTCCACCTAAAAATGACTTAATTAGATTATTAATCAGTTTTTAAATATTTCCTAAGTCTAAACTTAGGGAATATAACTAACTAATCATAATTAATTAATTCAAGGTATGAATGTTCTAGAAACTCACACGGATTTACTTCAAGTTAACCTAACCATCAGTTAAGATCTAATCTTGGTCATTGAAGTCTCAACAAAGGATTATAAAAAAAAATCAATGGGGCATGGAGAAAGTAATTAAGAAGTTCGATTTTTTGGCAGATCAATTTCCTAAGTAGCAGCAGTCAACTGCTGGAGAGAGAGTCGAAGATTGAAGCAGTGAGAGATGGGAAGAGACAGTGAGGTTGGAGGAGGCATTCCAGATCCAACGAGTGCAGTTGCAGAGAAAGGCAAAGATTTCTCTAGGGAGAAGCATAGAAACTTTAGCGAGAAAGTTTGATTTTGCTGGGGTGCAGCTGGATTTCAATTCTAGATATCGAAAAGTATTTCTAGAGTGTCAGAGGACCATTTTCCTAATCAGAAGAAGGCTAGATGGCCTGATCTTCAGTTTTCCCGAGTAGAATGTGTATCAAACTGCACTGGTGTGATGCAGTAGCTGCACAGAGATAGGAGGACAACTTGATTTTCAGAGAGATATTGAGTGTCTGGTTTGTTCGAAGTGAGGTTAATCTCCCTCAAGATATTTTTGCTAGTTTTTTTCTCTATTTTTTGGTTTCGAATATTTGGCATTCAACTTATTGTACTTAGATTTCACTGTTGCTTAATAATAAAACCTTCAGCTACTACACCAGTTTTCTCAAGTTGCGTTTTTTTCCGGGGACATTTGTCCAAAGATAACTGTCATTTTATGTGTGTGTGCTAGTATTTTTTCTAGTATTTATTACTTCCGCAGTTTAATTGTGTAGGTTGCAGCGTGATTGATTCAATATTTGTTGTAGCACACCATAAATAAATTGTTAAAATTAATTTAACAATTAAAAGAATTATTTCTAGCTACTGCAATAGGAATTGGATTTAAGATTTTTCATAGTTTGGGCCCTTCCTTTCCCTCAAATATCACTAGGAACCCCTGGGGAAGATAATCTCACTTTTCTAGGGAAAATTTGAAAGTTAGTTAAGATGTTTCTACAATAAGGAAAAAATCCATTGTTGGGGTGCTTAGAACAATGCAAGCCCCTGACCCTGGTGCACTATAATGTTCCTTTCTTTCAATTGTTGAGGGTTGGCTAGTTGCTCTAAAAAACTAGCTCTCAAACAGCTGGTGCAATTGGGAAATTTTGATGGCATTTTTCTACAAGAAACTCTAGGTGGTGGAGAAGGTGTGGTGAAGATCTTGGAATCCATGGCTCCAAGATGGATTTTTGTAGTTTCTAGTGCTAGAGGGAGGTTTGACGGTTTAGCTGTGGGTTTTAATCAAAGGTTCATAAAATTTATGAGTTTTAGGGCTTAGAAGGGGTGTTGTGGGCTAACATATTTGTGGTTGAATTGTGTATGGAGATAAATTTGGTGAATATCTACTAGCCTTATCAAGATAGAAATGTTTTTTGGGACAGCTTGATGGCCCATTCTTTCATGAACTCCGATAATTTGATTGTTGGGGGTGATCTAAATTTTTCCTTGGTTGTCTCTGAAATTTGGGGCCAACATGCCCATCTTGATCCACTCTCTGACTTCTTCTCCCAATTTTTGGAGATGAATAATATTTGTGATGTTGATCTGATTAAGACTAAACCTACCTAGCGAATTTGGAGAATCAGAGAAGCTATGATCACTCAGCAGATTGATCGGTTTCTAGTAGTTGAATCTTTGTTAGAAAGAATCTCTCTCTTTTGAAAATGAGTTGGAGTGGGGGCTAGTTATGATATTCACCCTATATTCCTTGAACTTAGAGGGGGAATAATAAAGCCAAGATCCCAATTTAAATTCAATTCGGTTTGGCTGAAGGATGAATCTTTCCATGATATTTTAGTGGAGCATTGGATCCCCTATAGTCCTGAAAGGGAAGGTTATGTCCCGACTCAATTCTTAGATAATCTCAATAGACTCAAATGAAAATTATCAAATGGTCTAAAGACAAAATTCAAATGGACGAGGATGCATTGAAGAAGGTAGAGAAAGAGTAGGAGCAATTAGAAGATCCAAAAGTGGGGTGTTGTGTATCGATGGATGCCAAACGAAGAATCATTAAGCTAGAAGCTACCAAGAAGAGAATTTTGGAAAAAAAGGAGGAGTCTTGGAGGTTACAAAGCAGAGTGATTTGACTAAAGAGTGGGGATTAAAACTAGAAGTTTTTCCAATATTTTGCAAAGCATTGTCACGCCATCAACACTATTGGGGCTTTGGAAGATCCGAATGGAGGTCAGAGCTCAAATTTCAAATCCCTATCTAGGTTAGGAATTAATCATTTTAACTCCCTTTTTAAGGCTCCCCAGGAAGATTCTTTAGTTGAGGTGTTCAACTTGGATTTTCACTTCCCTATATTCACAAATGATAATGTCAACCAATCTCTCATGGAGTTGGTGTTAGAGGAAGAGTTGCACAAATTCCTACACAATTTTCAATGGGACAAAATTTCGGGTCTTGATGGGTGGCCTGTTGAATTTTTCTCTGAGTTCTTTGGTATATTAGGGGATGATCTTCTAAATGTGGTGGAGGATTGTAGATTATCTAGAAAGATGTTTGACGCTTTCAACTCCATGTTTATTTCTCTTATTCCAAAGACTAACTCCCCTCACTCCTTCAATGAATTTAGGCATATTTATTTATGCAACAACTTTTGCAAAATCATTGCAAAAATTATTGCAAATAGACTGAAGTCGTTTCTCTCTCAAAATATTTCAAAGGAGCAATTTACTTTCTTGGAAGGTAGGAAAATACATGAGGCCATTGGGGTTATGCAAGAGGGTCTCCACAATTTAAAAACTAAGAAGCTAAAAGATATGGTGATCAAAATCGACTTGTCTAAGGCATATGACAAGGTCAGTTTGGTCTACATTAGAAAGTTGTTTACACACCTAGGTTTTGAAGTAAGCTTTATAAATTGGGTAATGTGTTGTATATAACATCTGTGTCTTTTGCGGTGCTTGTCAATGGATTGACGTCTGCCTTTTTTAATATTGAAACAGGACTTCGCCAAGGATATTTGTTGTCTCCCTTATTATTTATTTTGGTAGAGAAAGGTTTAAGTAGACTATTAGTTGTGGTCAAAAGGAGGGGTGCTCTAAAAGGAGCTTCATTGGTAGATGATTTGACCAGTACACATCTTCTGTTTGCCGATGACATTTTGTTGTTTAGTGATGGGTCCATAAGGGATTTAATATTTATCAAATCAACTTTGTCACTATCTGAAAAGGCTACAGGTATAAAGATTAATCATCAAAAATCAACTTTGTCTAAAATTGGTCTAACTAGGGAGGAGCTTATGAATGCACAAAATTTATTTTCTTTCCATTCAAATATCTTTGATGAAGGACTCAAATATTTGGGTTTTCACCTAAAATCCAATGACAACAAAAAGGTTGATTAAAATTGGCTTATATTAAAGATTGAAAAAAGACTAAAGCTATGGAACTTCATGTGGCTCTCTCAAGCTCGTAGACTTGCGCTCATAAAATTTATTTTAGAGGTCGTCCCAGTGCTTTGGATGTTTTGTCTTTGATTTCTAAAGGAATCCTTAATTATGTTCGTAAGAGTTGCTGCAGATTTCTTTGGATGGGCTCAAAGGATGCAGAGTTTTACCTTGGGTAAATGGGGATAAAATAACCTTCCCAAAGAAATGGGGAGGTTGGGGTTTGAAAAATATAGTCTCTTTCTCAAAGGCTTTCGCTGCCAAGGTAGGTTGGAGGTTGATATCCATTGAAAGATTATGGGCATAAGAGGTTTATAGGAAGTATATTTACCCAAATTATGTTGAAGATTAGATTACATCCCCAAATAATCTTAAGACAAATATTTATGTGGTTTGGAAATTAGTTATCGAATCCTCTAGTGTAATTAAGCAAGGGCTAGCATGGAAGCTGGGTTCTGGTGAAAGATTCAGAATTGGACAAGACCCATGGGTTCGATGTGGGGAAAATTATAGTATTCCACAGGAGATGGTTGATTTTCTCAATGTCAATGGGAGAAGAACCCTAAACCGGGTGGTAGATTCAAATAGTATGTTTATCTAGGCTCAAGGATGATTGGATGCAAATCATTTAAATATGCTAATTTTCTGGCCAGCTTTTTGACAAAATTATACCACCTCGCTCAACATTTCTCATGTGAGGCTGAGGGATACGGATAAAATTTTGCAATGGGTTCACTCTCCTTAAGGGGAATACACACCTAAGACATGGTATTTATTTATCATGGCAGACAAAGAGACTGGGGCATTAGTTTGGTTGTGGAAGAAGTTGTGGAGGCTAAAATGTCCAATAAAATCTAGAATTTTTCAATGGAGCATCCTGAAAAAATAAGATTCCTACGAGTGAAAATTTAAAAAAGAGAAATTTCTAAGGACCGAGCTAGTGCCCTCTTTGTAAAGTCGCCAAGGAAATAGTTGAACATCTATTTCTCGTATGCCCTTTTACTAGTGTTATTTGGAATAATGTTCACATTTCTTTATTAGTTGATTTCTTATGGTGAGGAATATCTTGCATAGAAGCTTGGCAATCTTGGTGGGATCAGGCACATTCAAAAAACCTCATAAATCTTCCTCCCATTCTTTGTTGGGGCATATGGATTTCCCAAAATAAGTTCATTTTCTAAGAGAAAGTAACAACTCCTGAAAGAGCGACAACTCATTCCATGGTTATATATGATATGATCCTGGATGAAGACATTAGTCACATGCCTCATATCATCTCTTCTAAAGAAGTGGATCGATCTCGTCCCTGGGCTTATTTTGATGGAGCTTCCCAGGCTGGGGGTGAGTGTACGGGAGGAGCAATTATTTATTTAAATTGAAACCATTTTTTCAAGCTTCAAAGTGATTTGGGTCGTGGATTAAATAATTATGCAGAGAGGTTTTGTTACTATTTGCTATTGAAAAAGGATGCATGCAACTTTAGATCTTTGGATATTCTTTAATAATTATAAATTGGTTTAATGAAGTGTCCAGATCGCATGTGCTCACACTCATTCCTATCCTAGAGGACATATTGCAGTTGAAGAGAAGTTTTGATCAAATTTCTTGTTGTCGTATTTACATGGAGAGGAATACCATTGTTGACGACCCTTCCAAAACAGTTGCGCAATTGACGTTGGGCATATGGGAGATCTCAAAACATGTCAACAACACATTTTATGAGTTCTACCATAAGCCTTTTATAGAATGCTTGCAGGTGGAATATGCATAGGATCGAGGACCCATCTATGTACTTATTGTTCTCTATGACATTTCTTGTTAAATTTTATATCCTAGATGACATAAGGCTATCTTGTTAATGATTTTGTTGATATATTTTATGATATTAAACATTGATTCTAAACTGAGAAAAAGTCTCATAAACTAGTTTTTTTACATTTATTTTTTATGAATGACCATAAAAAACAACTTTAAACACACTCCAATGCATCTACAAAATGTACTTTTCAAAAATAATAATAATACTGATAAATAAATAAACTTTATATTAAATACAAAAAATTTAAAAAATAAAAATCAATCTCAGGTAAAAGCATAATTGGGAAAAAAATTTAAATCAAAATATCACACTAAAAACACCATTTTTTTTCGTTTTCAATAGTAAACACAAGCCAACAATAGCATAAGATAGTGTTAGAATCTGTTGTCTGAATGAATAATTACCCTTTAAAAATATTAAAATAAGATAACGACAAAATCAAAACATCCCATTAAGAATATTAACACCTTTTAAAAAAAATGGTTAACACCTTTTTGGTTTTTTTATAAAGTAAACACAAGCCAACGATAACATGTGATATACTCACACAATTTTTATATTAAATGTTTTTAATATTTTCGGCTTTTAAAAGTAAAATTAATATTTTATATTTTATATTATAATTATTATTATTTTATTATTTTAATTGATTATATTTTTTATATTTAATTTCACAAAATGTTTATTTAAAAATAAAATTAATAGAATTTAATTATATAAATGAAATTAAATTTAATTTTAATAATTAATCAATTTTATTCATAATTATTTTTATTATATTTATTTATTTAGTTTATTAAGAAAATATTACAATAAGGTTGTCTCATATTCGCTGAATATATGGTCTATTTCAATATTACTAATATAATTTTTAAACGTTTAATATAGTATTTTTTTAGATACATGGGAATTGAAGATTTGAACTTCGAACCTTCTACACATAAAAAAACTCTATTTTCACGATCATTTACAATTAAACTATCCAAAAAATATTATTTATTAAATTATTACAATTAATATTACTAATTTATATAAAATATAATAGTTAAATATATAATCATTATAATTAAACCTATTATATAATACAATTGAATTAAAATTAGACCAATTATATTTTTTAATAAAAAAAAAAATTAATTAAATTTAATTTAATATATTATTTGATAAGTACTATTATTATGTTTTATTTATTATAAAAGTTTAAATTAATATATTAATTTGTATTAAAAATATTAAATGGCTTTATGGTGTACATTCATTGCTGTTGTCATGATGACAAAACGTGGCCATTCATTAAGTTGGCAAAACCAAAGCTAAGACTTGTTGTCAATTTCGCATCTATTCCTCTTATTCCCACTAGATCGTTGGAATATTTTTTTAGGGCGTGTATAAATTCTAAATCGCCT
This sequence comes from Pinus taeda, assembly GCA_000404065.3. Classification (NCBI taxonomy): domain Eukaryota; kingdom Viridiplantae; phylum Streptophyta; class Pinopsida; order Pinales; family Pinaceae; genus Pinus; species Pinus taeda. Next base: position 74,659 of record APFE030716966.1, on the reverse strand, counting down.
ATTAGTTTATATGGATTTTATTGAAAGAAATATTTAATTTAATTTAAAGGAAATAATGTTTTTTTTTAATTTTTTGGGGTTCACTTTCGATTCATTTTATTTAGTTTTGGAAATTTAATTCAATATATATAGCTTTTTATGGATTCATTTTCATTTAGTGAGGTTCAATATCCATAGAGACAGTGAAATCAAAGACTTGACCATATAACTTCATATTTATAATAGGTTTTCTTTTTAATATTAAAATTATGTGAAACAAGGGAATGATTTAATCATTGCTCACATGTCCAATTGTAATGATGTAAGCTCACTATGATGTATCCATTTGTAATGATGTAAGCTCACTATGATGTATCCATTTGTAATAGGAATTTGTTACACTTCTACCAACATCAAAGTCGAAAAGGGAATTCACACCCCAATAGAAAAGAAGGAAAATAGTTCAAATTATCTTATATTATGATAATTTGATTTTTTTTTACGGTGGAAAAGTTATTTATAAGAGTAAGGGATAGAAAAATAGAGGTGAAGAATAATATTTAAGGGAAGTAGTTTAATTATTATAAAAAAAAATAATAATAAATAGAGGTGAAGAATAATGTTAAAGGGAAGTAGTTTAATTATTATAAGTTTTGCAATTTTCGGGTGAAGTGTGATTAATTTTTAGTCAAATCTTGATATTTGTTGTTTAAAATGAGTTTTTGATTGCATATATGGATTCAATGCCTTGAAAAATCTCATGACATTTGGATTGTGGAGAGTTAAACTTGTAATTCCAACTACTTTGAAAAATCCTTAGGGGCACTTGGATTGAAGAGAGTTAAACCTGTGATTCCAACAAATTGTAATTCCAACTACTTTGAAAAATCCTTAGGGGCACTTGGATTGCAGAGAGTTAACCAACAAATCTTTGTGGAATTGTGAACAATGAGAAAATATGCCAAAAAAATTCCAAAACATATAACAAATAAACTAAAGCTTTTAGAGGTGATGGCATTAAACCATACCATATAGCTCCTCAACTAGTTTTACGACCTTTGTAATTTATTTTATGCTCTTAATAGATTAAGAAAAAAGATACTTTCTTTCATATTTTTGTTAGATTATATCATATTAGGTTTTCTATATCAATTTAGTGTTTATGGTATTGCATTATATATCTTTACCCTATGTAATTTCATTCTTATTTTTTAAAAAAAATCCATATTATATTTATTTTGATGTTAAATCATTAAAAATATAAAAGAAAAAATTATATAGTGGAATATGAATTCACTACAATACTTATTGGGCTGAGAGGCACTCTACAACCTAGTGTAGGCTAGATGTGGGTAGATGTGTAGGTGTGATGTAAGTATGTAAACAATTTTAAATGTCAACTCAATGAAAAAATAATTAAAAGTTAAAAGTGATATAGGAAATGAGTGTAAACATTTAAATGTTGGCTTGATTAATACAAAGTTAAAAGTAATAAACAAAAAGTTAAAAAGTAATATAAAACCCGGATGGTGTAAACATTTAAATGTTGACTCAATTGATAATAAAAAATTAAAGTAATAAATTTAATAAAATTTAATTTGTTATATTTTTACTTTGTAATCAACTCATGAATAGGCTTTGTTACAATACCACGTGTCAATGCCATGACTTGTCAATACGACATGCCCAAAAACAATAACTTATTTCACAATCAAAATATGTTATAACAATATGACAAGACTCTTAGCCATGGATATTCACTCCCACTTTGTCATTAATATTATGAACTTGTGAATAGGCTTTGTTACAATACTATGGCTTATTAATACCACATGCCCAAAAATCATAACTTATTTCACAATCAAAATATTTTATAACAATATGACAAGATTCTTTACCATAGATATTCACCCCCACTTTACCATAGATTTTCTTAACTTGTAAATAGGTTTTGTTACAATACCATGAGCCAATACCATGGCTTATCAATACCTCGTGCCCAAAAACCATAACTTATTTCATAGTCAAAATATTTATTTTATTTTAATTTAATTTTATAACATTTTTTCAATTAAATCTAAAAGGAAAAAAGTTATAATTACTTTTGAGATATATCTAAACCCTCTACCCTCACAACCACTAAAACTAGCAACACCACTATAAATCAAGATTAATAAACGTCGATGACCCTATCAAATAATATATCAATTATATATAAACCTAAGATAATGTTATAATATTATATCGATAAATATATATCAGAACCATATTAATAATAATCTAACTATTATATATTAATATATATATTAATATATATTAAATAATAATAATTAATGTATAATATAATAAAGAGAAGACAATAAAACAATATATTAATTAATCATTAATAAATTATATTAATAATCATTTAATAATATATTACTAATATTTAATAAATAATAATGAAGTAATTATGAAATAAACATTTAATAAAAATCAAATAACAATCTAAATGTGGTTAATAGGAAATTCAACTTTAAAAGCTTCACTAGAACACACTTATTAAACGCTAGCCTCTTCAGAAACACATCAAGACCAATGAAAAAATTTTCACCAATTCAAATAAACAAGTTAATGATCACAACCATTCACGCTTTCCAACCAATCCCTTCTCACATTGTCTTGCATTTTTGCATAACATTGAAAAGAAAAAGGTCATGAAATATGCAAACCATCTATTGATTTAAATCTTGATATAGTTGTAAATGTCAGAGGAATAATATCAAACCCAAGTGATAAATATTATAAACCCAAGGTATAAAAACCCTAAGATAAATATTATAAACCCTAAAATAAACATATTTGACAATGATTTACCATCATTGATTTTCATACTGAGATGATGTTTGTCACAATGTGACATTGGATCATGGTTGACCATGGTTTATTTTCATATCGAGACAATCCTTGACACATTGTGACATTAGACCATCGTTGACCATGGATGACCATGATTATAAATCCAAAGGATTTATATAAAACCCTAGGATTAGTATTATAAACCCTATGAATACTATTATACCCTAGGAATATGAACCAAATAAACCCAAGGGATTGATATTGTAAACCGAAGGGAATAATAAACCCAAGGGATTAATTCTAAAACCCAAAGGTATTATAAACCCAAGGGATTAATATGTTAATTTTGCAACTAGAGTCAAATTCCACATTGAACAGCTCAGATGCCCGAGATGATGCTTGCATTAAATTTCTCTTTTCGAGAGGACCAAAATCAACCTAAATATCACCCTATTTGGTTAAGCGGAAGTTAAGTTTTGAATTATTTTATACATACATTGATTATGGAATGGGTTGACCCTAACCACATGGGTAACTACTTAGGTTACCTTAACCCCAAATAAACCCTCAAGAAAGCCTATAAATAGAAGCGACCTCAAGTTCATTTCATCACATTTTTTCAAGTCATTTTCGATTCTTCTCTTTTGTTTGGGCTTGCATAGGTTGGATGGAAGGAGTTCGCATAAGGGTCCAAAATCACAGGTGTAAGGTTCGCTCTCAGTTAGGTTTTTTTGGGTTCCAGATGCTGGCACAGAACAGGGAAATCTGGTCTATGGGCGTTGTCACAGAGTGGAAAAGAGAGCATCTAGAGAGCCCTAGATGCTGGTATATAGGCTTATGAGAGCGTCCAGGGGTTCGTAGTTATATCAGGCTGCATTGGTCCTCGTACGCTCGCTTAGAGTGGTCCTAAGAGCATCCAAGCCATCTCAGATTCCCGCACAACAACTGTAAGGGAGTGTCCAAGGGTTTCTTGTGTGTTTTACCCTCGACGCACACACAAAGTCTTCATGAGAGTGACCGAGCAGTGACAATTGCCCTCACACAGTGTCTGAGAGAGCGCCCAAGTTGTTTTGGATGCACACAGATAGTTTTGATGAGAGTATCCCTGGTTCAAATCTAGGGCTTGACATCTTGGCTTCAATTGGCTTCAGTGATCTAGTGGATCTGGGTTTCTCTTTGCTGTTATACAGATCTGTAGATATGTAGATCTAATTTGTTAGTATCTGTTGCAAACATATGTATTGGGCTCATTATACTCTCTACTAAAATATTTTTATCACGATCTATTAAGGAAGAAGATTTGAAAGGATTTCCCCCTTGTGGGGTTTTCCCCTCGTCTTAAACCAATCTGTTGTCTCTTGTGGTTGTGCTATTGTCTTCTTTGTCACTGCATACATTGTTCTTTCTTCAGTTACATTTATGATTGCTTATACTGCTAATAATTGGATGCATTATTAATAAAGAAGTAATTTTGGCTAAAGTAACTGATACAACATAGGACAATCAAAAAATTAACATGGTATTAGATTTGAGGTGAAGGACAAGCCCAAAAGAAGATAAGGATTGAAGCCCACTTTTTTGGAAAGTAGATTGCCTAATCAAGGACAAGATGTTGTCCTTTACCTTCAAGGAGCATGAAAAGTTGGGTGATGCATCAAAATTTGTTGCATGGAAAGTTAGATTAGAGATTATAGATGACAACAATGATGTGCTAGAATACATTCAAGGAAGAATGCACGAGCCTCCAGAAAATTCTTCCACTTCCCTCAAGAACAGGTACAAGAAAGGTGACTCCAAAGCAAAGAAAATTATCGTTGATGGTTTACAAGATCATTTACTTGCATATGTTGGGAATTTAAGAAAGTCTAAAGATATGTATGATAAGATAGTCGACATGTATGAAATCAACAACTTGAATGAGATCATCACCTTGAAAGATCAACTCAAGGAAACTAGGATGAACAAAGGAGAAGTTGTCCAATATTACATTATGAGGATCTCTCACCTTAAAGATAAATTGTAGAGAGTTGGAGAAAATGCACATGATAGGGAGCTTGTAGTTGTGACTCTTAGAGGTCTCCCTCCTGTTTGGTAAACCTTCATTACTAAAATCAGTAACAACAATGTCCTTCTATCATTTGATGAAATTTTTGGGAAGCTCACTCAAGAAGAATCAAGGATGATAGCAAGAGGAAGGATTCAAAAACATGAAGAGGGAGAGCCTGCTGCATATATCACTCATGGAAAAAAGAAGAAGGCAAAAGGATCTCCAACAAGGAAGGCTCCTTCTCAAAATACAAAAGGAAGGAATGATAGATAGTTATCTCATGTTGAATTCTTCAATTGCCACAAGAAGGGTCATTATGCACGAGACTGTCCTGAGAAAAGAAAGAGGCCACACTACAACACTAGAGGCAACTACAATAACAAAAGAAGAAATGACAATCAAAGAAATAACCATGACAAAGATATGAAAGAAGAAGAAGAGACTCCTCAAGGGACCGTGAAGAAGATCATCCTCCTCAAAAGAAGTCAAGGGCTCCCAGGTATGAAATTAATGTCATAAATAGATCTAAATACTTTCTTATTTCTAATGTTACTAATTCTTCTCCGTCGAATTCGTGGGATAGTTGGTTGGTTGATAGTAGGGCCACTCATCATTTCTCTGGTTACAAGGAAGTCCTATCTAATCTGGTAGAGAGGGAGACTAAGCTAAAGATCATTCTTGGAGACAACTCCACTCATCCCATGAAAGGATTTGAGTCTGTCAAACTTCAATTGAATTCTAGGGAATCAATTCTGTTGCATGATGTTATGTATGAACCAGGATTAATGAAGAATCTGGTATCTGTGTCCACTTTGGAAGATAAATGGATGAGTGTTGCCTTCATCAAAGGGAAATTTTCAACTTGGCCTCCTGATTCACCTATAAGATATGCATTCACATTAAGATCAAGATTTGAATGACTTTATAGAGTCACTGGAAGACCTATTCTAGCATTGGTTCATAATACCAATCATCTTAGCGATTTATGGCACCGTAGGTTGGCCCATTTGCACTATGATGCACTTCCGAAGTTGAAGAAATTGGTCTCAGGTATTCCTGATGTTCAAGCTCATCATGATAAAGTTTTTCCAAGTTATACAAGTGGAAAAAAACAAGGGGACCATTTCCCTCTAGTAAGAACAAGACAAATTACATCCTCCATCTCATTCATTTTGATATATGTGGTCTAATGCATGTGCATTATGTTGGTGTTTATCTCTACTACATCACCTTAAATACATGGATATATTATCTTAAGCACAAGGATGAAGCCTTTAAAACATTCAAGGAATTCAAATCCTTGATTGAAAATCAATCAGGAAAGAGAATCAAAGTCTTCAGGTCTGATAATAGAGGGGAATACATGCCAAAAGAATTCATAGCATTTTGCAAGAAAGACAAAATCAAGAAGGAAACGATTGTTCCATATACTGAGCAGAATGGTCTAGCTTAAAGGAATAATAGGTCTATAATAGAAGTGGCTCATGCTATGCTCTATGATCAAAAGGTGCTAAAGTTCTTTTGGGATGAAGCTACATCTACTGTTGTATATGTTCAAAATAGGGTGCCTCATCAAGCATTAGAAAACAAGACTCCTAAAGAAATATTCACAGGTATCAAGCCTGATATCAACCATCTTCGTGTATTTGGATTCCCCGTATATTTTCATGTGCCGAAGGACAAAAGGAATAAATTGGAAGATATGAGAAGAAAAGGTACATTTGTGAGTTATTTTGATAATTCTAAAGCATATAGAATTTATATTCTTGGTGAGAGGAAGGTCAAAATTAATAGGGACGTAACATTCTATGAAGATACAGATCTTGTAAAAGCAAGAGATCTTTGTGGTGAAGTAAAATTATAAGTGCAGACACAAACAATTCCTCTAGCCTGATAGCAGGTCTAGTCACTAACAAGACATTCTACGGAAGATTTCCTTAGGTTAGATCCAATTAAGAGAGCCTACCTATTAGTACGCTTATCTCATTTGGTGATGACCTTGCTTGCTCACTCCAGCTATCTCTCATTTCTTTCTTTGAACACTTGAAACAAGTAAACAACAACAAACAACAACTGTGATAATAGACAAATTGTAATTCAACCTACTTAACAAGTCAAGAAGCATTACTCCATAAAAATGTGAGATGACACATTATGTAGGAAATCAATTGATAGTTGCATATATATTAAATCGAGAAGAGATTACAACCATTGCCTTGACATTGTTGTTCTCCTCCGACAAAACCAAGTTCCCACACACTTCCATTAGCATTCCATGATGGCCTCAACAATGATAGTTTTAAGGCTCTTCCCTTTAGACTTCACACTAAACCAAATTCACACTTCTCCCTCACACACAACTAGAGAGCTACAACTATGAATAGCTTGTTGTTTACTCCAAACTTAATTAGCACTAGAGCACCAACATTAACACTAGCTTGTGCTTGGGAAAAATGGAGGTTTATATAGCATGAATAGATGGTTTCTCTTCTCATTGGAGGAGGTCTTATCTCTTGAGGTAATTCCATCCTTATAGGGTAAAGGAGCCCAAACTGACATCCTCGACTCTATCCAGCTCAACCATTTACCAGACTTCCGTTGTGAAGCTTCTAGAGCTGGAATCATCGCCTCCTTATTTAAAAAACTTTCCAAAAGAGGATCGACGCGACTAAAACAAATCTCAGTCGCTCTTGTCAGCGCTAAGGACAGTGTTAGTCCTTTCATATCAGTGCGAGGAGGACAAGGGTCATTAGCGTCGGTCTTGTAGACTAGGAAAAACACAAGATTCTTGGGAAATGATGCAAAAGGGAATTGTTCTACTCATGAAGAGGGACACAATGGGATTTTCTTCATGAAGGGGAAGCATGTGGGGTTCACTGGAGAGGTCCTCCAAGATCGTGGAACGGGGAGGACACGGACAGTGACAAAATGTTGTGTAACAGACGTCCCCTAAAGTGTGAAGGTGGAACTAGAGTGAGGGATGAAATGCTTTATGAATCAATGCGGGGAACTGGAGTCTGTCGTCGGAAAACCTGCAAGCAAGTACAGATACATATACATAACTGAAAACTCTGTCAAATAATACATGAATCGTAGTATGGACACAGTCATCCAGAGAATGATCATGTAAATGGATCCATGCATGGGCACAACCATCCAATAAAGAGGATCATATCGAAACCAAGGTATGGTCGCAGCCATCCAATAATGAGAAGGATCGCATATGATAATGCATGGTATGGTCGCAGCCGTCCATCTTAGAGAGACATGCATATCAACATGATCATGTCACACCACCTTGCAACCTATAATTTTGTAATCTTAGCCCAGGGTCTTATGCTCCAACACGACCCGATCAAAGTACAAATTCTAACATGTGAATAGATGTGTTCACATTGAACATGCTAGAAAATCACTTGATTACCAAATGATGATGTAAACTGTTAACAAGCATGATAGAAACCACAAATAATGACAATGGTCCTCAAGGTACTATCAGCATAATTCACAGAATGTGAATAGAGAAACTGAAATCGAACACCCATGAAATCACCTGGTTGAAAGCCAATGATGTGAACTTGTCATCGAGTGTGAATAACTTTCCATTAGGGCATGCAAGCTTTAAGTACTGGAAGGGAGTCTCTCGGTCAACTTCCTCGATAATGAGCTGAAGTCGACAGGAAGTGACCATGTCGAAGGAGGTCCATAATGTATCCCACATCATTGACACGAGACAAAGGGATGCAAAATGATTTTGGATGATACAGAGAATTTGGGGTAAGTGTAACTGCAGAAGGACAACTCTTGAACATATCGGTGACACGACTAGAGGTTTGGAAGCTTTCGAATCCATAGGATTGGTGGTCATGATGATGCGGTAGAGATCAAATGGAAGGCAAAAATGAACGGCCCAACCCAGGAAGTTCAACGATAAAAAGGAGGATATCCCATCCTGACACGAAGCAGAAAGTGTCATGTTCAAGAGTGAGCTGCCGACACAACTAATTAGATTTCCAAATTTCCCCCCACCATTCCTGGCAGGTACCCCAATTATTTTTTAATCACAAGCTTGAAGGGGATAGCATATGCTTGCACTGTAAGTTCATCCTTCAGACGAATCAAACCTAGTAAGTTTAATGAGCCCTAGGAAGGAGAATCTCATGTTCATCATGGTGACGAATCCAATGTCATTGTTTGTTTTAACGAGTCCGACAAAGGTGTAACTCAATATATTTTTCATGTTTAGAGAGTTTGAAAAAGACACAGAAAACAAAACTCCACATGGTACTCTTTTGTACATTTATGTCTCTCGAGCCCGAAAAGGTAGAAAACGATACTAAAGAGAACTTCTTGACCATCACAGTCAAGGAGTACCGTTTTCATAAATAGTGCATCCCAGCTCGAAAAAGGGGTAAATTTATACTAGACACACGACGTTTCGCATCCGTTAACGAGATTGAAACAATAAGGGATCGACTATCTTTTCGTGTTTAAAGGGTCGAAAAAGAGCTTGAAAGCAGACCCCCATTTTACTCTTTTTTACGAGTCAAAAGGGAAAAATACTCAACAATCTTTTCATTTGAGTTTTACGAGTTGAGAAAAGAGTTAAAACATGACTCGACATCATCGTCGAACATCCATCACCTGTTGTTGCGCAAAAAGCGTAAAATGCATTATCCAATTCTTAAGGCAAAATAGGTCAAAATACTTTAAAAACCCTAATATTTCATGAAAAATTGAATAAAATGAGGGAAAAGTAAATATTTTTTTACCATTTTACCTTGCTGTGAAAAAAATTTCACCCACTTTTGCCCTAACTTTTTTGGAGCAGATTGCGGGAGATCCGGGAGGTCATTCATCGAGCTGCTAGTTGCAGGTAAGAACCAAGGCCCTAAGCGCCATTTCCATATTGTTTGTTCCTATTTTCATCCATTTTTTGGATTTCTGAGGGAGGTTTTGGAAAAAAAAAAAAATCAGCCTCGATTAGCGTGAGTTTCGTGCACGTAATTGCATCGGCTGGGGGTAATTAAAACTCCCAACCACGTTGTCGGCGCAACTATTTTTAAAACAGGCACGCCGACACCGTGAATAAGGAAAAATCCATTTTCCTCTCAAAACCACCGTTTGAATCCAAATTTTATTTTCCAAAAATGATTATTGACTTGAATACATGGTTTTTACAGGAAAGAATTGTTGAAAATGGTAGACTGGAAATAACGTGAGCATGAAGATGTGGATGCTCAGGCACTGAATGATCCAAATTGCCTGAACTCTTTGAGGAACTGCGTGCTCCTCAAGTTCTTTCTCACACCAGGGATGTGGGCTCAACCTAAGCTACTTCGATACCTGATTAGTCTCTGGGACATAAATCGGGAAATACTCATCATTGGTGAATAGGAGCTGGAGTTAGAAACTTTAGACATATATTTCATCACAGGACTATCTCAGAGAGGGGAATGAGTCAACCTATATGGGTCACCACCGATTGGGGCAAGCATATCCATGCTACTTGCCGAACATTTCCCCGAAGCCCTCAAATCCAAGAGCGGCAAGATTGAGATTTCCATTGTGCTAGATATGACACTAGAGTGCTACTGTTGACTATCAACAGAGTGGCATGGTCCCAAGCAATGCACGAGACGAACAAGTCGAAATTTCTATATGATATCGACTGTACAACATTAACGATCTTCAATTGGGTGGAAGCCATCAAGATCAACATAAAACGCCAGCTAAAAAGCTAAGGCGGGGAATTTGAAGCAATTTTGTTTCGGATCTATACTCGTGAATTTTTTCTTAGAACGAGTGTTGTTCTTCCAGTACCACATGACAGAGGTAGATCCGCTGATGCCACAAGACCCATAGATGGCCCATTGGAGTTGTTCGATGTTGAGGATCATTGGGGGCCAGCATATGTATTACAGACCGGCCTTCTTTTCATGACTACGATGACAGTTGATCGTCGTAGAGGATTGGACATACAGTGGTACCGACTTCCACGGACATGCTGCTGCTAGATGGGGAGGATTTGGACAATGAAGGTAAAAAATCAATTTTTAATTTTGTGATTTTTTAATTGTTTTTGATATATATGTGTTTATAAAATTTTGTTTTATCAATGCAGATGTTGGACCAAAGCATCCTGTCGAGATGTCCCCGATAGCCAGGTGCGTCTCTCACTAGTTTGATGTCACTCCTTATCAGGAGGGGAGTGACAACGAGGAGGAGATCATGAGGAACCTTGAGGGTTTGACTCATGGTATCCCAAAGTATTCCCGGGTGGGCAACATCCCTCGCCAGTACCAAAGACACATAGTGGGAGTATCGGACTGGATCCATCGATTGCTGACTCATGTTGCACAAGTAGTTTCACTCTACCGTGATCACCATGCTGATTAGTTCCTAAGTCCATCATTTTACATTTTTGAGGTGTGCGTGCCATAGGTATATGAGGCCTGCGAGCTGCCAATACTATTTGAACACACATTTTTTTTTGGGGGTTTTGATGTATTAAACATTATCACCATATATATATATATGTTGTATTTTCTTTCTTACTATGGTACAAATGATTTGTTTTGGCTTTTCACATGTTTTGTAAATGTCTATCCAACACATAATTAGCTAATGCATTTGTCAATGTATTCATGCCTCTAGGAATATGATGATATGTAATGTAATCAAAATTTCTTTCCAGTAGATGAATACGTAGATACATTCTCAATATCAGAGGGTTTCTGATGGAATATTTCCCATTGAGTTGAAGGACAACATGTTGTGAATCCAAGTTGACAAACAACTCCCGAATGTCAAGAGAAATGGCTTCTAACAACAATTTGATGACTGCACTATATTCGGAAATATTATTAGTTGTGCAACCTAAACAAATACCTTGAAGATCAATCAACTCACCATGGGGGTCATAAATGGCCCATGCCACGGAGGATAGATTCCGAGTACTACGGCAAGCACCATCAGCAAACCGATGTGAGGATTCACAGACATCTACAAAGCATGGAAAACATAGTAAACAAGAAAGTTGTTTGAAAACTAACACACCAAACCACACTGCACAAAAATGAATGACACGCTAATGTACACAAGTAACCATGCAAGATGATCTAAGCATAGTACTTTTTGAGATAAAGCCCATGTCGGGGCTTGTACAAAGGATTGCCTTCATAATCAATTAGCTTCCAATCCCCTTTTTGCAAAACACATTTAACAATGTAGGGCCCATGCCACATGGGTTCGAACTTGCCTGCCCCTAGCTTATCATTAGCTTGATCGTATAGTAAAACCAAATCACCCTTAGAGAACGCGCGGGGGGAGACCAACCGATCAAAATGGGACCTGACTTGCTTCTTTTTTACTTCAATGACCAAAGCAGCAAGATGACGAATCTCATCCAGCCATTCTAAATATAAGAGGCACTCTTCCTGGGTTGATGTTTCGGGGAGAAGTTCGACAGCTAGCTTGAGTGAAGGAATTTCACATTCAATCGATAACATTACTTCCAGGCCATAGACAAGCCGAAATGGTTTGAAACTAGTTGCATCCTTGGTTGAGGTTTGGTAAACCCACAGAGCTTAAAAGAGCATGAGATGCCAATTTGACTTGTCCATCCCAATAGTACGTTGAAGCATTGTAACCAAAACTTTGTTCACAACTTCAACTTGACCATTGGCCTAAAGGTAATACACGGTTGAGCCATCGTGGTGCAAACCCAATGTAGAGGTCAGCTGAGCCATCATGTAATCTTGGAAATGGGAGCCATGGTCTATGAAAATGGCTTGAGGTATGCCGAACCTCGAAATAATGTGATTGAAAAGAAATTGAGACATCGTTTTACCGTCTGCAAAGTATGTAGGCATTGCTTAGGCCCATTTGGTGAAATAATCCACAGCAACGATAATATAACCATGCCCCCCAGCTGAGAGAGGGTTACATGTCATATAGTCAATGCCCCATTTGGCAAAAGGACTACTGTAATAACGAGGTGTAGGTGAGTGGGCGGGGTGCGCATCTTGCGCTGGTAAATTTGGCATTCGTGGCACTTGCGAACAGCAAGGATGCAATCCTTGAAAATGGATGGCCAAAAATAACTGGCGCGAAGTATTTTTTGTGCGGTAGCATAGCTAGACATATGACCACCACATGCCCCAGGATGGCAGTCATTGAGAACTCTCTCAGCCTCCTCGAGAGTAAGACACTGGCGCAGAACTGAATTGACACTCACACGATATAAAGTATCGCCAATAATACGGTAGGATTGGGAGTGATACCGAATCCGTCGGCGATCATCCTTAGTCAACGCGGACCGAAACATAGACATCTGGAGATACACGATGATATCACCATACCATGGGTCAAGGGTACTAATCAGGAAAAGAGTCTCGTCCGGAAGCTATTCATCTGCACCAGTGGCGAGAGATGTAGAAGGAAGGGAGCAAATCAACTCGGCAAAAATTAGTGACTTCTTAGATTTGGCAGTGGTAAACACCAAATCAAATTCTTGTAGGATGACAACTCCATTCAGCTCAACCATTTACCAGACTTCTGTTACGAAGCTTCTAGAGCTGGAAGCTTTAGCTCCTTATTTAAAAAACTTTCCAAAAGAGGATCGATGCAACTGAAACAAAGCTCAATCGCTCCAGTCGGTTCTAGGGACAGTGTTAACCCCTTCATATCAGCGCGAGGAGGACAAGGGTCATTAGCGTTGGCCTTGTAAAATGGGAACCATAGGAAATTCTTGGGAAATGATGCAAAATGGAATTCTTCTGCTCATGAAGAGGGACACAATGGGAGTTTCTTCAGGGAGGGGAAGCATGTAGGGTTCACTATAGAGGTCCTCTAGGATCATGTAACAGGGAGTACAAGGACAGTGACAAAATGTTTTGTAACAATCTTCCTCCACCTCCTCCTCCCAAGGAAGAGAATGATGACTGGGATATTCTAGATGGTCCTTCTGTACCTGAATATAATATTGATGATGATCCCATGGAGCCTATGGATCCATTAAATCCGCCTCCAAGTAATCCTTCTACTAGAAAGAGACCACTTTGGCTCCACGATACTTTACAGGATTTTGAAAGAAGTGTCCCCATGCGTAGATCATTCAGAGAAAGGAAGAAACCATGCAGGTATCAAGGATATGTTGCAACCATGAGCACTATGATTCAAGATGAACTGCCCTCATTTGAAGAAGTTGTAAAAGAACAAATTTGGAAGGATGCTATAGCTAAGGAATATGAATCAATTATGAAAAATTATGTATGGGATGTTGTACCTAGATCGAAAGGGAAGTCTATTTTAACTTCAACATGGTTATTCAAGACCAAGCATGGAATGGATGAAAACATTGAGAAATACAAAGAAAGGTTCGTAGCTTGAGGATTCTCTCATAAAGAGGGAGAATATTATGATGACATATTTTCTCTTGTGGCTCGATATACAACCATATGTTCTATAGTTTCCCTTGCTGCAAGTCAGTGATGGAATCTTCATCAGATGGATGTAAAGTCTGTATTCCTTCACAACATGTTACAGGAAGAAGTATATGTTTTACAACTACAAGGATTTGAGGTGGAATATCGAAATATGCATGTTTGCAGGTTGAAGAAGGAATTGTATGTTTTGAAGCAAGCTCCCTGAGCTTGGTATGTGCACATTAAATATTACTTAGTGTAGATAGGATTCACAAGAAGCAATGTCAATCCTAACCTCTACTTCAAGGTAGCCCAAGGTATGCCATTGATTTTGGTTTTATATGTTGATGATATATTCTTGATAGGTAGTGAGCCTCTGATGATCGAATGTAAGAGGAATCTAGCCTTTGAATTTGAGATGAAAGACCTTGGTCTCATGGACTACATTTTGGGACTTGAAGTGTGGCAAAATCCTGGTGAGATTTTCCTTTCACAAGGAAAATAAGTTGTAAAATTGCTGGAAATATTTGGAATGACTGAATGCAAATCCATGGTTACAGTAATGGAAATGAACTTCAAGAAGTTATGTGGATGCAGGACCAGCCTTGGAAAATACATCCAAGTACAGACAACAGATTGGGGCTCTGATGTTCCTTGTGAACACCTGTCCAGACATATGTTATGCAGTAAACAAATTGAGTTAATTCAGGACAAATCCCCTCCACGCACGTTGGATAGATTCTAGACACATGTTGAGATATTTGTGTGGGTCGATCACACTTGGCTTGAGGAATTTTGCCGGAAATGTTCAACTTCATGGATAAACTGATGTTGAATGGGCCGGAAATGTTATCAACATCAAAAGTACACTTGGATGTTGTTTTAGCCTTGGATTTTCCATGATATCTTGGATGAGCAAGAAACACAAATTTGTAGAATTGAGCACCACTGAAGCATAATACATTGTCGATAGCATGGCTAGCTCCGAAGTATTTTGGTTGAGAAAGCTCTTTAGAGAGCTATTTGAGCAAGTCCTAGATATTATAGTGATATATTACGACAACAAGAGTGGAATATGTTGGCTAAGAATCCTCTATTCCATGACAAGTCCAAGCATATTGAAATTCGATATCACTTTATTCTAGACATGGTGCAGAGAGGAGCTGTTAGGTTCCATCACATATTAACATATTCACATATTAACATATTCACATATTAACATATGAACAGATTGCATATATTCTCACCAAGGCATTACCAAAGAGAAAGCTCTTGGCTTTTAGAGAGAATCTTGGACTGATGGATGTAGCCCCTCCGGACAAGGGGCAATGTTGATCGAGGACACTAAGCCAACTCTTCCTACCCTATTTGAGCTCCTAGGGTGAGGAATTGAGATGGAGGGATCTTGGGGTTGAGAAAACTTTGGACAATAAAGCATTACCCCTATCTATTACCCATGGGGTTGAAGAATGTTGCTCCCATATCTTCATAGGGTCAGAGAATGTTGCTCCCCTGCTTGGTCTTTGCAGAGTATACCCTGATTGGCATCATACCCACAAGCAGGCCAACTTTTTGGGAATATCGCTCCTTGTCTGGCCAATGAATTGAGAGTGTACTTGGGGTGTACAACCCAAGTTGATTATGATGCAGGTGTTCTACCACATGACTACTGAGAGTCATTGTTGGGAAGATTGTTAGGAAATAAGATTGTGTTGAGAATTATTCCCTTTTCGAGATTTCGAGTTGAGTGTAAGCTCTCTTATGAGATTCCAGGGGTTGATTATGTGCTCCCATGTATGATGTGTTATACTATTGCTCGGTATGGGTGGAAGCTACTGCTCCTCGATTATTATTCTTCTATATCTGAGAAAGTTTCAGTAGATAAAGTTGAGCAAAGACAGTCAAATCATTACAACAACATGACAGGATGATGTGAAGAACAACTGACAGATATTGGGAGGTGGAATTCTTCCTAGTTGAGAGGGAATGTTAATTTTAGTAACTAGAGTAAAATTCCACATTAAACAAATCAGATGCCTGAGATGATGCTCGCATTAAATTAATCTTTTCGAGAGGAACAAAATTGACCTAAAGATCACCCAATTTGGTTAAGTAAAAGTTAAGTTTTGAATTATTTTATACATACATTCATTATGGAATGGGTCAGCCCTAACCACATGGATAACTACTTAGGTTACCTTAAACCCAAGTAAAACCTCAGGAAAGCCTATAAATAGAAGTAACCTCAAGTTCTTTTCATCACATTTTTTCAAGTCAGTTTCTATTCTTCTCTTTTGTCTTGGCTCACACAAGTTTGACGGAAGGAGTTCACACAAGCATCTGAAATCACAGGCATAAGGTTCACTCTAAGTTAGGGTTTTCTAGGTTCCAGATGCTGGCACAAAGCATGACAATCTGGTCCCTAGACATTGGCACATAGTGTATAAGAGAGCTTCTAGAGAGCCCTAGACGTTGGTATATAGGCTTATGAGAGCATCCAGGGGTTCAGAGTTAGATCAGGTTGCATTGGTCCCCGTACGCTTGCTCAAAGTGGTCCAGAGAGCGTCCAGACCATCTCGGACACCCGCACATCAATTGTAAGGGAGCATCCAAGGTTTTCTGTCATGTTTTACCCTAAATGCACACATAGAGTCTTTCTGAGAGAGACGGATCAGTGATAGTCACCCTCACATAGTCTCCGAGAGAGCATCCAGGGTGTTTCAAATGCACACAAACAATTTTGATGAGAGTGTACCTGGTTCAGATCTAGGGCTCAACATCTTGGCTTCATTTGGCTTTAGTGATGTGGTGGATCTAGGCTTCGCTCTACTATTATATAGATTTGTAGATATGATCTATTAACATCCCAGGTCTTTGACCAATATAATGTCTCTTATGGTTGTGTTATTTTCTTCTTTATAACTACATACATTATTCTTTCTTCAGTTACATTTATGATTGGTTATATTGCTAATATTTGGATGCATTATTAACAAATAAGTAATTTGGGCTAAAGTAATTGATACAACATAGAACAATTAGAAAATTTAACATAATATTATAAATGCAAGGTATATAAACCCTAAAGCGGTTGATATTATAAACCCGAGGGATTAATACTAAAAAACTAAGAGATTAAAAATCCAAAGGATTGATAATATAAACACAACGAAATAATATTAAACCCAAGGGATTAATATTATAAACCCAAGGTATATAAACCCGAAGATAAATATTATAAATCGAAGGTAATAATAAACCCAAGGGATAAATATTATAAACCCAAGGAATACAAACCCTAAGATAGATATTTGTCACAATGCGACGTTGGAATATGGTTGACCATTATTCATTTTCATATTGAGACAAAGTTTGTCACAGTGTGATGTTGGATAATGGTTGTCCATCATTTACCATGGTTGATCTCCATATTAAGACAATCTTTGCCACAATGCGAAGTTGGACCATGGTTGACCATGGATGACCATTGTTGTGACAATGTAACGTTGGACAAAAAGATAGTCTTTGACCATGATTGAACCCAAAGGTATTATAAACCCAAGGGATTAATATTATAAAGGCAAGGTATATAAACCCTAAAGGGATTTATATTATAAACCCTAAAGGGATTTATATTATAAACCCTAAAGGGATTTTTTTTATAAACCCAAGGGAATAATAAACATTGAAAATACTGAGAGAGGAGGGGGGTGAATCAGTATTCCTTAGAAATTAGAACTTTTAAATCTTTTCATAGCATTATTTAATCTTCAATTATTATTAATGTTTATCCAGTAACAACGGAAAACAATAAAACACAATAGGCACAAGAATTTTAGGTGGAAAACCCCTCCGGGTCAAAAACCACCGAACGCTTTTCTAATAAATTCTTTAATCTTTAGCCCCAACTGAAATGAAAGTTACAACTTCCTAGAACTCTACAAAATCATTCTTCTCCATCTCCCACTAGAAGGACACCCCTACGCCCTGGTTTCTTTAGTAGTCAACTGAAAAGATGCCCCAACACCCTAGACCAACCTACCACCCTGAAGTGTTCACAAGCTCTAACCTGTAGGTGACTTCATGCACTAGTCTAGCACCTCCCTACCACCCTATAATGACCAGAAATGAGGCAAGAGTGTGGATTTCCATACCAGGGATAATGATCCATGACACAATATGATTTACAATGATTTTCTTGTACTTGACCAAAAATGCAATCACACTATGACCTGCAACCCAAACATGACATCATCCAACAATGAATCTTATACCTCCCAACAATGTCTCTTCAATCTAGGTAGATTGACTCTTTTACAATAATGACTTTTTCTATGATGACTCTTTTGCAATGATGATCCTTTACAATAATGACTCTTGATAAGACCTAATGCTTGACACTGCTTCTTAGATCACTTGCAGCTGCTGATGTACTATTGTGCTTGCTTCACATGATGGTTTCTTGGCATTGCACGTTCTTCTAGTATGTGTCCAATTTGTCCTATAGTGTCCTCCTTCCCGCACATGCATTAACAAACAAGTCCCAAACCAATACACAAAAAAAGATGCTTACACTGTCCTGCAAAAGATTTGCCAGAGAGAAATTCAAAATTCAAAATATAAACACTGAATGGACATACCTTGTTGTAGCATCTTACTCTTGTTGATGTGTGGTCCTTGCTTGTTGTAGTGATCATATTTCAACAACGTTTACTGTCATGATTCCAGTCACGTAGGTAATATTACATCAAGTTGTTGTGTATGAATATTGTTTGTAACCTTGATGAATATCAACTTCAATCAAGTACTAAATAAGTATGTATATCTTTAATACACATCGATCTTTTCAATGTCAGTTTGGTTCTTTGATCTTAAACAACTTCGCACTAATTTATTTTGATGATCAAGGATTTCAAATGGTGGCATTGTCTGTAATAAAGTGATATGCCAACATTATTCCTCCTTATGCCACGCTGTCCCTTGGAGCCTTGTCACCTCAATGCTTGCCATGGAAACAACTCCAGCTCTTGGCCTCCCTCAAATCAACCCAATCAACCTTCAAACACAATCCCATTTTGTCCTCTTGACCTCGGCATCGTGCCTAATAATATTGGCCTAAGACACAGCTAACTTTGGACCCCAAATAGTCTCTGTAAAATCAGCCCTAGATAACTCTCTGTTGGTGCATTTCAACTCCACGTTTTTCCATAAACTAGGCCTCAAAAATGACACACTGCCACAGGTCCTAGGAAACCCTCACGCTACTAATGATTTATGTGCCCAAAATTTTTCACACTGCAATATAAGTCATACGCAGCAAAAGAGGTATGCCCAATCAAACAAAAGAAAGCTGAAAAATAAATCGAAACCCTGACTTCTCTAACCCTTTTGTTTGATGCAACGCTTCTGCACAGGGGCCGAGTAATTTCAGAGATCTTCCTTTAAGATTATTCGTTTATCACATATATGTTGAGAGGTATTTTGATTGTTCATTTATAGGCACATCAATGGATTAAAGAGGGGCTTCATTGTTATACATTGGAGAAGGATAAATTCTTTCAATAGCCTCTTGGAGGTTAAATTCGTTTGGTTATTCATTGAAGTTCTTATTTTAATTCATAAACATCACACATTAAGTTATATCAAATGGTTTTCTCATATAAATTGGAAGGGATTCATGAACATTGGAAGGGTTTCTCCTATATTGCTTCCTTACGAGTAAAGGAAGAATCGCTTCCCCTTTCAAACTTAATTTGATGTACATTCACTCTTAATTAATAAATAAATAAATAACTTGATTTAATAATTGTGTTAAATATTTTTAATTCCACAAGAAATATGGTCCTACCGGATTGTGAAGTCAATGAGTGGTTTACAATCTTTGGATTTTCAAGTTATTCACGAGGTGAGATTATAGTGAGAATCCCTATCATATATTGAAAATCGTTGGTGAATAAGGTGTCATGTCTCTACCCCTGGGGTTTTAGCCCACTAATGGGGTTTTCTGACTTTAAACGCAAATAATTCACAAATCACGAAGAACTAGGAGGCGTACCATATATCAACGGAAACATCTCGACAAATAGAATCCATTTAGAAAATCCTTGACTTAGAATAGGATGAGTTTTTAAAGTAAAAATGCCCATACAAGATCGGGGTAGCCCCTGGTGCTACTTGGGTTGACATCAATGACAACCATTGATCAACAATTAATACTATAAAACCTAAGGGATTAAAAACCGAACTGTTTGATAATGTAAACCCAGGGGAATAATATTAAACCCAAGGGATTAATATGATAAAACCAAGGTATATAAACCCTAAGATAAATATTATAAAACCAAGGGAATAATAAAGCCAAGGGAATAATATTAAACCCAAGGGATAAATATTATAAACCCAAGGAATATGAACCCTAAGATAAATATTATAAACCCTAGGATAAATATTTGTTACAATGTGACATTGGAATATGGTTGACCATGATTTATTTTCATATTGAGACAATGTTTGTTGCAATGCGACATTGGACAATGGTTGACCATCATTGACCATGGTTGGTCTCCATATTGAGACAATATGTATCACAATGCAATGTTGGACCATGGTTGACCATAGATGACCATGGTTGTGACAATGTGACAATGGACCAAGAGACTGCCTTTGTCGCAATGTGACCATGGTTGAGACAACCTTTGTCACAATGCGACGTCGGAACATGGTTGACCATGTTTGATTTTCATATTGAGACAATGCATGTCACAATGCGACATTGGTTGCTTTTATATTGAGAAAATCTTTATCCAAATGTGACATTGGACCATGATTGACCATGATTATAAACCCAATGGATTTATATTAAACCTAAAGATTAATATTATAAACCCTATAAATAATATTATACCCTAAGAATATGAAGCCTTATATTAATCAACCCTATAAATTATTATTTTTTACATTTTTTTAATGAAAAACAATCAAAATATAGTGTGATGTCTTAAAAACAAATGAATAATAGATAATGAATTTTTCAAAAATAAATTGATACAAAATAAAATGAAACAAAATAAGAATTTGTGAATTCATAAATTCATTTACTACAACCTCATTTGAATATATTAAATTTTTAAGAGATATATAACGTGAAATATTATTGATGGAATTTTAAATCTATTTAATGTATGATATATTTCAAAAATTGATAATTAAATTAAAAAAGAAAACCCAATTTTATATTTTTATTTCATATATTTTACTTATAATCAATTTACAATATAATGCATTTCAAATTTTAAAAATAAAAATACATTTCAAAACATCAACCATAATTTCTAAATTTCATTATTTATTAATCATGGAGGAACTTATTAATATAAACAATGTATTTCATAAGTAAAATATTTCAATGTCATATTAAGTAAAATATTTCAATGTCAACCATTGCAATGAAAAGAAATAAAATTTTATGGTTAAAACATTTTTAAACATTTCAAGTAATGTTATTATTTTATATTTGGGCTATATTTTTTTTCAATTTTATCTTTGAGATGCAAATATTTTTTTTCAAATTTTGCATTTAAAAAAAATACACAAGAAGAAATTATATCACTCTAAACACTTCTTGGATTTGTGATTAAAATAAATTAATATTGATATTTAAAGAAAGAACTAATAAGATTAGCTTGCAATTTGAAAATTTGTTATTGAATGATTGCTAATTAATTTTAGAGCACAAATTCATTCATGCTACTTTACCTAATTCTACACTAATCCTACACTAAAAACCCAGGACATACTAAATTCATAATTGAGCTACTTTTATACATTTTTATTTGAAAAGTAAAGAAATCTTCCATAGAACACTCCTTCAAATCATTAACATATAAATCACACTCAGTTACTAAATTTATAGCGGACACATAATTGATCTAGTGGAGATTTGTGGCATAAGCTGGTCAAACCTTGAACTCCTCATTTGTGGGGCGACACATATTCCTATTGAGATTCAAGGTCCCGTAAGTCAGCCTTGTGATCAAATATCAATGCCCAAACTTCTGACAGAGGTTGTCCGCATTAAATTTAGCACTATGAGACACATGGCATCGTACAAATATATGTATGTTCAGATACTGGTAAAGAAGACATGGAAATAAGTTGTTGCCACAATTACAGGAAAATACCTTGGTATATATGTTATGGAAAAATTTGTTATTAATCGAAGAAGACGTAGCATTCACAACTTGTAGCCCACATTCTTCTAGTGTGAGCAGAAGATTGGAGTAGACAATATGATCTTCGAACACGTTGAGGGACATCTTAACACCATAATAGATGCAATTTATTTGCACCATAGTGAAGACATAGGAAAATACCTTGTTATATATTTGCTTATATATAAATGATTGTTATAAATAATAATGAGGAACGTGTCATCGAAGAACTTATTAGAATTGGAATAATCTCAAATCCCTAGGAAATTGGTGGGTGGGTAGGCACGTGGCAATTTTTTTGTTTTTTTTTTTATTTACTAAAAGTAATGGACCATTTTTCTAAATAAAATTTGCTTATATATAAATGAATATTTTAAATAATAATGAGGAACTTATTAAAATTGGAATAATCTCAAATCCCTAGGAAATTGGTGAGTGGAGAGCCATGTGGCACAAATTTAATCTTTTAAATCTATTAAAAGTAATGGACCATTTTGCTAAATAAAATTTTCCTATATATAAATAAATGTTATAAATAATAATGAGGAACTTATTAGAATTGGAATAATCTCAACACAAAGGAATTTATTAGAATTAGAATAATCTCAAATCCCTAGGAAATTGGTGGGTGGGGAGACGTGGCATGAATGTTATGTTAGGTTCCTATACCAATAGGAATCATAATTTTGAATGACTAAGGTGAAGCCTTGTAATATTGTACATACCTTTGCTTTTTGCAAATGTTTTCCATATTAAAAAATTAAAAAATGTAAAGAGGGTATGTCCTAAAAGAATAATCAAAGGACAATAAGAATGAAAAAGGTAAAAAAAATGAAAATATATGAACCCCAAAAGACAAAAAAAAAAAACCATGAAAGTGAGCAAGTCAAAATGCCACTACTATTTAATTTTATGCATAATAATGATTGTCTGCAGCTTGTAATTCATGCCACAATCCATGATACTCAAATTGTTTAAATTTGGCTATTTCATGTTTTGAATTTAATGTTTATAGTTAGAGAACAAAATCTAACCAAACAGTGTAATCTTGGCAAATCATTAGATAGGTAGAGTAAATAAAAGGTGCTCATCAGTTTAATCTGAGCCCTTGGATAATATAATGTTAGAATTAGATATTTATTTTGTAAAGAAAAGAAAAAGATTGATAAGGGTTTGCTAGCCTAAATGCACCCAAATAAAGTAAAGAAAAAATGGCAGGGTAAGTAGTAGAAAGGTTGCAGAAATATCATGTGATTATGAAAAAATGCATAAGTAGTGGACAAAGAAAAATCAATGGTTCACCAGTTCGAAATGATTAATTCGCCATCATTCATTTTAATCCCTATAACACTTACTAATTCCCCTATCAAAATAAAAATATTAATACCTATAGTTCTTTAAGTCAAAGAGGCTCTAAGAATTTTTCTGACTTCTGGTGGGACCGGACCCTTCGCTTGATGACTTAAGAAGGAAGGGTGTTAAATTCCCTTGCAATTCATTCATCCCCCTCACAAAACCCCTTTCCCTAAGGTTCAATTCTTTTTGCCTAGGAAAACCCCATGATAAACATATTTTATGCAAAAAACCATCAAAAGACATTTATCCTAAGTACTAAGTGTATGAGAAGCGCATAATATTTTGTATACCTAAGTACAATACCCCTTCCACTCATTTCACCTCATATTAACTTTTTAATTAAATATATAAAAATCCCGAAAACCCCCATTTGTCTGTATATGTTTAACTCCTTTATATAAAATAATCTCACCCCTTAGTTTATTTTAAAACTATATGACTACTCCATATCCCACAAAATATATTGAAACCCCGCCCTCGGTTCTTACTCCTATATTAAAGCGTCCCCGATGAGATTAAGTTTTAATTTAATCCTATATCACTGGTGATTAGACCCATGGACCCCTCGAAAACTTTTTGTGTAAATTGTTGTGCAACTTCACCTCCTGACCACCATTAATCATCCCTCCCCCACATCCAATGGCCCATAATCATATTGGTCGCGCCCGATGACTGAACAATAGCCATCCGATAAAGTTTTTTTCCTCCCGACCCCCGATGCTACGTGTCAACCGACGAATGGAATTAGGCGACCCCTCCGGAATACTGCCCGCACTACAAAATTGGTGTGATGGCCCTCCAAAACCATTTCCCCCATTTAACCGAAAACCGTCATTGTTCATCAATCAATGAACCCACCAAAATTAATGTTTTTCTATATAAGCCCAATTACCCCTCTTTTCACTCTTTTCACACATTTCCTATTGAGAACTCAAAAATCCGTTGCGACCCCTCCAAACAACAAATTTGCTCACAAACCTCCGCCATTGCTCCACAAATGCTGCATACAGCCCAGCTCATTCATCAGTCCATCCCAGAACAGTACGAACCTCTACAGCCACCATCAACCACCATTTACAGTCAATTTCACCCAATTCCAGGTATTTAACTGTGGAATACCAACTCCATTGTCAAATTCCAAGTAAATTCACCCTCATAACACTGTTATATAAGTAAAATATATCAAATTTACTTTAATTTTAACACTCTGAGCCATAACCATTCGCAAGACTTCCGTTTACCTAAACCCTTTAAAAATTCCAAAAACCTTTGCTAAAACTCCCAGACCATAATTCAAATCCACAAGAACTAAATTATGGTTGCCCCTATCGCCATGGACGTAAGACCCATTACCACTCCCCATTTGGAGCTTCACCACCTTCCCTTAGCTGACAGGAACTTCCAAATAAAAGATACCACTGCCCTAGAGCCCTTGCTCTAAGTGCATTGCCAAAGTAGGGACATATACCTTAACCATGCTGATCAGATTGGCCTTTGGGAGTCAAATTTTCCCAAATACTAGTTCCCCCAAGTTCACATCTTTCCAGAAATTTTCCATATGTGTTATGCATGCTGTGTCCCCAGCCACAAAACCATAATGTCTCACGACTAGAAGGTCCTATTCACCATCACAGCTGAGTCCATTAATGAAATGTTGCAGCTCCAACAAGGGCCAAACCTAACCTCACTCTCAATTGGAGACCTGTTGGATCAGTATCCCAAGCTTAGCCCTACAAAATTGGCCCAGTTGTTCCAAACCTTCATTAGAGAGGAAAAACACATCCCAAAGGACTCCCCTCCATATGTATCAACCATTTTATCTCCATGGGGCCAGAACATTGTAGCCATGATATCATGTGTGTTAGGTTACACCACAAGTGAGTACATTGATGAAATTATCCTTGCTTTCATGTCCATCTATACCCTAAGACAACCTCCTGCAACCATATATGACTTTGCCACATTTATAGTTGATAGAATGCACAAGAAATTCACAAGAATGGGAAATGTGAGGGTTTTCAAATACTCTTCTATATTATACCATCTATCTTTGTACTATCAGTCAAAGAAGTTTCCTTTTACCCTCCAAAAGCTTGACACCAAGGGCCAGCCCAGATCTGTAATCTTTTGGACCCCACTTTTCCATGAGTTTAGATCACCATATACCTACTCAAACTTTATAGATTATTTTGTTCATCCAATCATGACTATGCTCACTAGGAATCCTCCACCTAGGATAAGCCCAGAAATAAAGAGAGTCCTCTAGCTTTCCAAGAAGACCAAAGTGGGTGATTGGTACCTTTATCAGAACCATACATAAATCAGAATATATGGTTGCATGCTTGCACCATATAAGTTGCCAAGATCATGAGGTTGTCTGCCTTAGAGTATTACAAAAAAATCATCAATGCAGATGAATTCAACTTCATCAATTCCAAGAAAATGGCCTACTTCAAAATCAAACATAAATTAGGTCCCTTCATATGCAATTCCAGAGAGGCGGGGAAATAGGCAGACCTAATCCTGCAAAGAATGAAGTTCCAAAGGAGTTTTGTATGGAGATATGACCCTTTGGAATTCGTTACCAAGAAAAGGCAAAGGGTCAAGCTAGGACCCTTCATCCACCACCCCATACCGGAAATAGAGGCATATGCCAACCAAACAGAATGCGTGGAAGGTACCCTAGTAGACCAAGACATCACCAGAGTATATGTAGAAAATTCTTTGATTGATTTAGAAAAGCAGCTTGATGACAACTCTTTTCTGTAGGTACTAGAAGAGCAAGAAAGAACAATGAGTACCCCTCCAGTGATGGAGACTCCTCGGAATGAGGAGAAAATTCCAAAAAGAAACAGAGGAGGAGTTTCCACATTAGGGATGGACACCTCAAATTTGCAATAGGAATCAAGCAAGTGGCAAAGGCTCAATTCGGCCTCTGAACAGGAATACACAGAAGATTCGGCACAAGTAACCAATACAGAGGCAAACAGAAGCAGGCCTACCACTCCATCTAATGGCATGCAAGAGCCTTCCACATCTCAAACTCAGATGTTGGAAAGGCAGCTTAATGTGGAAGTGTCTTCATTCAGCAGACCTGCTGACAGAGACTAGGACATAAAGGAAAGATACAAGGAAATAAAAGCAAGAAATGATAGGCTTAAGGCCCAAACATATGCTTAGTACCTGAAGCTGACTCCCACCAATCAAACAAGGCTAATGTTAGCCTTTAACATTAAAGAAGGGAAACTGCAAATGTCTTTCATCAAGCCTACAATTCATTAGCCCAAGACACCATCTGATTTCAAAAGGTTTGATTTTGAAGTGTTGGCAAGGGATATTCATCCCGTAGACCAGATTGAACTGCACAAACAAGCTGGAGAGATGATATACTCCATCCTGATAGGTAAGGCCGTAGCTGCTCATCAGCTATAGAACTCTTTGAACAACATTTTTTCACAATTTCAGTTAGAGAAGGCCTCCTCATAGGCCAAGGATATAAGGATCAAGTCCTTAGAGGACTTAGTGGTTTAATTGGGACACGATCCCAAGGATATAAAAGCTACAGAGTAGCTTATAAAGAAGAAAAATGATGATATTGCTACACTTAAGAGGATTAAAAATACCGCAGCTGCAACATCCTCAAACTCTAGAAGTCTTAGAGGGCCAAACCATAAATGAGGAGTTGATGGACTTGGTCCTAAAGTTGAATGATCAATTAAAGGAGACAGAAAAGGAGTTGGACACTTTAATTCAATTGAAGCAAAATGGCATGGCCACAACTTCCAAAGATGTCATGCCTATAGTATCCACAACAGTCCCTTCTACACTGGCAGCCTCATTGGCACCTACAGCTCCACCTGCCACAACATTTCCACTCACAGCAGAATCTACAACAACAGGTGCATCGGGTGAGAAAGCAACAGAATTGGTTAAAGCCATGGAAGAGATGTCTATCCAAGCTACAGAGATGAACATGCTAAGAGAAAAGGTGGCAAGTTTGGAAACTAACTACAAACTTGCCCAACTTAAGCAAAAGGAAGAAGCACAAAAATCCCAAAGAATGAGTGAAAGAATCAAAGTCTTAGAGAAAGACTTAACACTAGAGAAACCACCTGGGAAAACCAAGGAAATGTTGTGGGCCAATATCATTGACTCTGTCAATTATATTTGACTAGCAATCCAAGTTATTTTTGAACAAACAGAGTTCATAAAGATAGCTACAGAAGTTATCCAGAAAGCAAAGGAGGAGTTTGGAGATAAGCCTGAGGATGCCAATAGACTCATTCACTTCCTCAATAGCAAGAATAGATATGAGCTCCAAGAACTCAATATAGAAGATAGAACTGAGCCCATTTTTGAAATAAGGAAGGTCCTTTCCAAAAGGAACCTTATGCTTAACTTAGAAGAAAAGTGCCACAATATGCAAGTAGCCATTGATAGGTTCATCGCTAAATTCCAGATTTTGAGGGAGAAGGGTTTGCCTAGTCCTTTGGCTATCAATGACAAACTCATGACACAGTTGGACTATGGTAATAGACTCAGACAGTTGGCTAAGGAACAAGCCAACTCTTCAACCATAAAAGCACTACCAGCAGGCAAAGTTTTGTACAACACATTTGAGAACTTGTTTTTCCTTGAGCATGAGATAAAACACTTGTTCCTCACCAAGCCCAATTTTGCCAAGTATACTGAAGCTGATGAAATCTATAGGAGTATGATGAATGCAAAATTACCTGATGCAGAATGGTGGGAGACAATGACTGATTTACTGTGATAAATTTACAGTAAAAAGTTATTGCACAATAAAAATCAAAACAGCCAGGTAAACAGATGAAAACAGGGCAGCAAGGTCAAAGAGTATCAGGGTCAAATTAATTAATTCATCTTGAGTAAATTAGTTAAGGAAAAATAAACATGAAGTCTATGTGAGGACATGCAACAGTTATTCCTTTGATTAATGGATTTATCCATTAGTTAAAGAGATAAGAGTGAGTTGTAATTAGTTAGCTTAGTTAACTGAGTTAAGTCCAGTTAGATTAATTCTTACAGCTTATAGAATTAATTGTGAGTTCAGTTAGTTAATGCTTGCATGCATGTAACTACTACACTTCAGATAAATGAATATTCTCTCATAAATAACTCATGCATGTCAGTTCAAAGAAAGACCCAGTTGAGATTAGAGGAGGGACAATGTACTATCAGTTGGATGAATTTTTCCTATAAAGGAAACTCATCCATGCAGAAGGATTTATCTCCTTCAAGATTGTGCAGTTAGATCAGAGGTTAGTGAGTGTGTGAAGAGGCCAATTCACACAGGTGGCAGCACTGGATCCCAAGGAAAACTGCACAAGGAAATAGGAGGCTTGGAGGGCAGAGGAGAAGGTTGTGAGAGCCTTTGACTGTCTATGAACAATATTGTTTGATTGCAGAGAGAGAAGGATCGCTTGAGAGCTGATTCTTTTCGTAACTTGAACAAGATTTCCACTTGTATGATAATACAGAGATTGGGGTTTTAGGCTGAGGCTTTCCTCGGGTTATTTCTTCTGTGTTATGTGTGATTGATTTCTCATTCTCAGTTATATTTGTTCTCTTGATCTTGCTCAATTCGATTAAGCTTCTACAAAGTGTTGTAGAAGTAGATCTTGTATTGTGTTTTAGTATATTGCATAATCTATTGATCTACTGTGGAAATTTCTACATGGTATCAAACTAAAGGTGTTCAAGATGAAGAACAATATACAAGAAGGAGAAGTTCGAATTTTGTGGTTCCTGAATATAGAAATCAAGTTCTTATCGCATCTCAATTTCACCGATGGCGTTCAGTGGTTTAAGACTCGAGTACGCCCTTGATGGCAGCTCGAATTATATAGCCTGGAAGGATCGCATGGAGGTAGTATTATAGGATAATGGTCTGAAGGACTTCATTGATCAAGAAGTCCCCAAGCCAACTGATGCTACTCAACTGGCGGAATAGAAGAAATGTGTGGCTAGAGCAAGGAGAATCCTCTTGGAGGTAGTTCAAGACCACATTGTCTCGAGCCTTCATGGGAAGGAGACATCATTTTAGATGTGGAAAACATTGAAAGATCTATATCAGAACAACAACGATCAGAGGAAGATGGCACTAAAATACAAGCTTCATAAGATCAAGTGTGAAAAGGGTGACACGATCTCTACATATCTGAACAAGCTCACCACCTGCAGGGATGAGCTTGGAGGTGTAGGGATCATGACCGCTGATGATGACATGGTGAGTTTTGCACTCCTCAGTCTTCCTAGGAGCTGGCATAGCTACCAAGACTCAGTTAATGGAAGAGAAAAACTGCTAGATTAGGAACGACTTTGCTTGGATCTGATGAAGGAGGAAATAGGAAGAAGCACCAAAGATGGATCCTCATCGAAGCAAGATTATGAGGAAAATATAGCCTTAGTGAGTAAGGCAAGGAAAAGGAAAGGGAAGGCGTCCCATACCAAATCCGGTTCTTCCCATGGTGGGAAGAAGATTAACAAATCGAAAGTGTGATGCTTTCATTGCCATGAAGTGGGCCATTATGCTACGAATTGTCCGCAAAAGAAATCCAAGAAGGGTTCCTCGAAGGGATCTGATGGTGAGGCATTGGCGTCACAGTTTGAGCTGGATTTCTCGCTTATCACATGCATGGTCTCATCCATGGTGGGATGTGGTTGGTTTATTAACAGTGGAACTTCATTCCACATGACCAGCGATAAGAGTGTGTTCAATACCTTGGAGGAGAAGGATCTCCAG
The DNA here is from genome assembly GCA_000404065.3 of Pinus taeda. NCBI lineage: Eukaryota > Viridiplantae > Streptophyta > Pinopsida > Pinales > Pinaceae > Pinus > Pinus taeda. The sequence goes on along the minus strand of APFE030716966.1, from coordinate 44,035 downwards.
ATACTCATAGAGATGGGAAATGATGAAAAGTATAGTGCCTCAGGTGTAGGCACGGTTGTTTTTCAGAGGGAGCATGGAGCTCGCATTACCTTGACAGATGTCAAGTATGTACTAGGACTGAAGAAAAACTTGGTATCGATCATGATGCTGGAAGACATGAGACAGGTGAAGCAGATCGGTTCACGGGTCAAGAACCTGTATGCTCTTGAGGTTCAAGATGCATGCAAAGCCTTGAGGAGCAAGGCAACTGGTGGAGACTTGGTGGTTGAGAGGGAGCATACACTACCTCTCGACATGCAGTGCCAAAAGAAGTCTCAGAAAATTTTGGAGGAGCCACAGTTGGTGAAGCAACTTTAGGAGGTTGTGGAGCAACCACAACTAGAGAAGCTAAGAGGAGATCAAGTGGAGACATACATTCATCCAAAGACCTCCAGTAGGAGGAAATTTCGAGCAAAGTGGGCAGAGGGATCACATGCAGCTATACCTCCAGGTGGGAGGTGGGGCGATGTGGAGTGATCATCCCAACAAGGTTGGAATAGGGGCAGGATCCTTGAGGTACCCAACCTCTTTGATTCGACTTTGCTATAGGAGCCCCGACGAGGAGTAGTAAGACTCACTAATTGGGTAGAGATATATGCGAATGGAGCGGCAGAGAGAGCTACAATGCAGAAGTCCCAAGACTGTGTAGAGCTAACAAGTTGTAGAAATGCGAGAGGCATAGGAGTGTTGCACTAGTGCAGGATGGCACAGAGAGGTGTGCAACAGTGCGAGTCGCATGGAGTGCTGCAGCAGCTCAGAGGTCAGAGAGGGAGCACTTGTTAGCAGCACAAGGAGCTTCAGCATCATAATATTTTTCTAACCCAACAGAAAAGTCAATTGGGAGTTTTTTTTGTTTCTAGAGTTGTTGGAGCGTCCACACTTGGAAGAAGTGTTGCATGCAGAACATTCCAAAGGTTCAGGATCAGGTTCAAGTTGAAGCCTTTCTCATTGAGAGGGAGTGTTGAAACTAGAAACAAGAAATGCTAAAAATAGCATTGCTATAAATAGCAGTTCAGGTACTAGTGTTGGACATAGCAACAAGGAATGCAAAATGGAAGTGCTAAAAATAACATTGCTAAAAATAACATTTCGGGATAGATTCCGATTTTAGTTAGTCCCTGAACTAAAATTGAGAAGTAAAATTCGAATTTTATCTTAGCAGTTATTTGTAAATTAATTAATTAATTCATCTGGAGTTAATTAGTTCAGGAAAAATAAACATGAATTCTATGTGAGGACATGCAACAATTATTCCTTTGATTAAGGGATTTATCCATTAGTTAAAGAGATAAGAGTGAGTTGTAATTATTTAGCTCAGTTAACTAAGTTAAGTCCAGTTAGATTAATTCTTATAGCTTGTCAAATTAATTGTGAGCTCAGTTAGTTAATGCTTGCATACATGTAACTATTGCACTTCAGATAACTGAATATTCTCTCATAAATAACTCATGCATGTCAGTTCAGAGAAAGACCCAATTGAGCTCAGAGGAGGGACAATGTAGTATCAGTTGGATGAATTTTTTCTATAAAGGAAACTCATCCATGTAGAAGGATTTATCTCCTTCAGGATTGTGCAATTAGATCAGAGGTTAGTGAGTGTGTGAAGAGGCCAATTCACACAGGTGGCAGCACTGGACCCCAAGGAAAACTGCACAAGGAAATAGGAGGCTTGGAGGGCAGAGGAGAAGGTTGTGAGAGCCTTTGACTATCTATGAGCAGTATTGTTTGATTGCAGAGAGAGCAAGATAGCTTCAGAGTTGATGCTTTTTGTAACTTGAACAAGATTTCCACTTGTATGATAATGCAGAGATTGGTGTTTTAGGCTGAGGCTTTCCCCAAGTTATTTCTTCTGTGTTATGTGTGATTGATTTCTCATTCTCAGTTATATGTGTTCTCTTGATCTTGCTCAATTTGAATAAGCTTCCGCAAAGTGTTGTAGAAGTAGATCTTGTATTGTGTTTTAGTATATTGCGTAATTTGTTGATCTACAGTGGGAATTTCTACAAAGGAATTCTTGATTGCTCCTTAGTTTAGCTAGTTTATCTCTAATCTATAGTAAAGGATTCTTAATTTCCCTTTGCTCATGATTACCCTTTGTTCTTCATTTTAATCCCGGTCTAAGAATTCTTGAGTGCACTCTCACCCTGGTTAAGATCAATTCACCCATCCGACCTAAATACCTATACTTCACTCTGCTAGCTTGCCCTTTGAACACTCCCTTTAGTGAGTTAATCCAAGTTCTGCTACCCTTCTTTGACTCCATAGTCCAATGGTCCGGAGACTCCATTCTATCCATTTGTTTTAAGGATTCCACCATCCAACCTTCAATACAAATCAAAACCCCCTGAACTTTAAGAACTAGCCTAAAATCCCAGCAAACAAAGCTAAATCATATAGAGAGAGCCCTCTCTGAGTCATAGGTTGGCTAGAGCCTATACTTAAAAGATTGGTTTGTGGTTACCTCAGTCTGTCCTTCTTCTGATGACTTCTAGGGAAAAATTTTGAGTGATAACATAGTGGCGACCATATTGGGGACTCAAACCCTCAGTCCTAATAAATCTTTAAGAAATTTTGAATCTGTATTTTAAGCCTCTTAAAGTAATTTATTAGAAGTTATTTTTAAAAAATATCATAAAAGAAAACAATTAGAAAAATTTTGAAATTTTGGCTTCAAGGAGAACTCATTATACTAGGTCTAACCCAGACCCAAATCCTGCCCCAGTATTTGATAATCTCAACATGATTTCACGAAAAACCAAAAAAGAAGAAAGTTCAGCTAGTCACACACCATTAATTAAAGCTAATTCATGTCCTGATGAGTGGTTGTTTTTAGAAGATCTTCCCTTTGATGAGAAATTTGATTTGTCATTATTTAAATCAAAGTCTGAAAGTGAAATATACGATACTGTTCTAGACCCTAATTTCATTGCAGACCTTGAAGTCCAAAAAGCCAACCAGTCAATTAATGAATACATTCTGAATTCTCCACAATCATCCCTGAGTACTGCTAAAATCCCTGAGCTTTCTGAACAATTGTCCACCACTTTCAGTGCACCATTGTTCCCTTCAACTTCTGAAGTCCATTCCCCACCACCATTTATACCTTCACTCCCTCACCAACCTATCATATCCCATTCACCACCTAGTAGTCCTGGTTTTTCATCCATTCTTCATCCACATCTTAACCCAACTCATCCTACAGTCATGGCAAACATATATCCTCCTCTTGTTTTACCTACCCCACTTGCTGCTATGCCAATAGAGTACCAGACCAAAATTGTTCAATTTGATGGCACGGGACACTACATTGCACAACACCATGTCAATAAGATGACAGATTACTTTGAACTACATGAAATTGATATTGTGGATGTTCAAATGAGACTATTTGCTCAGACTTTAGCTGGTGATGTTAGGAAATGGTTTAGAGCATTGCCTAATAATAGTATTTATAGTTTAGAAGCATTTCATCAGCAATTTTGGGAAAAGAAGATAAATCCCCTACAAATCCTTTCATAATATGAAAATATTAGAAGGGGACCTAATGAAACTGTTCAAGATTACTGCACTAAATTTAACAGTATATATAATTTCATCCCAGTTTATCTTAGACCCCCACCTAACTTAGCCTTAATAAAGTTCCCTGATGGTTTTGACACAGATATGGCATTCCAACTTAGGAAAAGAAACACCCCAGCATTAGAAGAAATGCAAAGTGTAGCTGTTAGTGTTGAAGCTAATTTGTTAGCTAAAAGAGCTAGAGTTAGAAATAAGAGAGGAACTACTAAAGATGAAGCTTCACCATTGGACATCAAAATAGATAGTTTAGCCAAGAGTATGGAGAGACTAATGGATAGAATAGATAACATAGAAAAGAAACCCCAATGGGATAATCAACAAGCACCTCCAGTTAGAAACATGAACTTTAGGAAAAACCAAAACCAAAACACAGGAAAAAAAATGGACCTAATCATAATATTAGGCCTCCTTTTCAAGAAAATTATGCAGAAACATCCCATCTTAAAGAACCAGAGCAAGACACACAGATTAACCTGATGGGATTAGATGATGAAGATGTTGTTTTTCTAACCCAAGATGATCAGGAATTACATATGCTACAACAATTGCAAATCCAGTCTGGAGAGTCATTTGATTATAAACAAGGTTATGATTTTGCCATCTTTGAAGTGCATAAATAGTATAACCTAAGGAGTAAAAAGAACTCTAATATCCCTAACCAAACCAACAAAACAATGTCAAATCAACCCAAGAAAATTAAAGAAGCCCCAGTTTCTAAAATCCTCCAAATTCTCCCTAGACAAAACCAGAATCCTTCTAGCCCCACCATTGTAGATATAACCCCTAATAAACCTTTTGATGATAAGCCATCCACTTCAATTCCCTCTAAAGAACCAGTGGATAAACCTCAAAACACCAGATTTGAAAACCCACATAACGAGGCCCCCAATAAAGGAAAAGAAGACTATCCTACTCAAATCCCTGCTGTGAAAATTCAAAACCCTCAGACAGAAAAAGCCCCTTTACCATTTAATCTGGGAGTAGAGGTAGCTAAGCTAAAGATTTCAGTCCTTTTAACAGAACTAATCAAGAATGAAAAACAAGACATAGATAAACCAGACCTTAAACATTGCTAAAAATGAGGATTTTTTTAACCTGTTTGATGACCAACCAAAACTTATATTTGGTCCTGATGTTAATGGAAAACCACTAGAAGGAGGAGTACCACCTTTCTACATTAGCCTTAGCATCAATGACAAAATCCTACACAATGAAATGTTGGATTCTGGAGCCTCCCACAACTTAATGCCCAAGTCAGTGATGGAGAAATTAAACCTAGACATTACAAGGCCTTACAAGGACTTATTCTCATTTGAATCAAGTCAAGTAAAGTGTCTAGGATTGATTAAAGACCTGTGTGTTACCTTAGTTCAATATCCTGCCAAAAGCATCCTTATGGATATTGTGGTTGCTGACATCCCACCAAAGTATGGCATGCTTTTATCTAGATCATGGGGAGCCAAACTTCAGGGAGCTCTACAACTTGATATGTCATATGCAACAATCTTTGTTTTTGGACAACCTAAGAAGTTGTACCGAGAAAATTTAATGAAATACATGGTAAGTAGCTAGGATCAGCCTCAAAACTTTCCTATCTACTCCGTACATTCAGACATTGATTTCTTCATCCTGTATAATGCTGATCAAACACAAGAAACTCTTTTAGACAGTATTGATACAGAACCAAAACTAATTGCAGTTTCTATTCAAATGAAACTAACCAAACTCTAGAACTTTCCAATAAACAAGGTAGCCAAATTGCTATAAACGAGGAAAAATTTGTTGCACCAAATGATGAAAATTATGTGCATGAGATATTATGGCATCTTGAGTTTGATGGGTCAGTTAATAAGTTTGGAGCAAGAGAAAGAGTATGGATATACAATCTGGAGAATAATCACTCAGAAGTCCATGCATACAGACTGAATTTTAAATGTACTAACAGTATGGCCGAGTATGAAGCACTAATTTTAGGTCTTAAATTAGTTAGAAATCTAGGAGCTAAAAGAGTCTCTATCATGGGAGACTCTGAACTAATTATAAAACAAATTGATGATGTATATATGACAAAGGACCCTAGATTAAGTTGTTATAGAGGAACCATTGTAGAAATACTTAACACTTTCTTAGAAACCAAGCTTGCAGTAATTCCCAGAAAACACAATATGCAGGCTCATAGTTTAGCAATGTTTTCCAGCACCTACAAGTTACCCTTCCAACCTAACCATCAATACACTGCTAAAGTTAGGAGCAGACCTGCAATTCCAGATAATTTGAAGAACTGGCAAAATTTTTTTGATGACAAGCAGATAATCAACTTTTTAACCTCAGAAGAAGAATTTGTAAATAGCATTATAGATATTGATACCTCAATAGATCCTAACATTAAAAAAGAGATAGAACTAAATCAGATAGAAGGTGAAGAAGTATATAGATTTCATCCTACTAAATTTACCAAGTCAGATGTAGAAAACCTAGAGCAAGTTGAGATTGATGAAATAATTAACGAACACACTGAAGTAATTAATCTCAAAGATAATTTCTTACCTAAGGGATTAACCCCTTTGGAAGATTTGTTTGATTCAAATGATGTTCCTAGGAAGCCCAAGATGGAACCCTTGAAATCTGATATAGAGGAGTGTAATATAGGCACTGATGAAAATCCAAAATTGATCAAACTTTTGAAATCATTACCTCCAACTGAAACAGTGAAATATATTGAATTATTAAAAGAATTTCAAGATGTCTTCACTTGGAGTTATGAGGACCTCAAATCCTATGACACTAATGGCATCATACAACACACCATTCCTATAAAAGAAAATCAAAATCCTTTCAAACAAAAACTTAGAAGGAGTAATCCTGTCTTATTACCTGCAATTGAAAAGGAAATTCAGAGAATGTATGATGCTAAAATAATTGCACCAACCAGATTTTCTGATTGGGTCTCAAACTTGGTGCCAACTAGAAAGAAAACAGGTGAGATCAAACTCTGTGTGGATCTCAGAAACCTCAACAAAGTGTCACTAAAAGACAATTACCCTCTCCCCAAAATGGACCACATTTTATAGAGAGTAATTGGAGCAACCAGAATCTCATTATTGGATGGGTTTTCTGGTCACAATCAAATCTTAGTTCAGCCTAATGACCAATCCGAAACTGCCTTTACTGCTGCTTGGGGCACATTCATGTATGTGAAAATGCCTTTTGGACTAATGAATGCAGGATCCAATTTCCAGAGGGCTATGGATATAGCCTTTGCCAAATAAATTCATGGCTTCCTTGTGATATATCTAGATGACATTACTGTATTTTCGAAATCTGGCAACCAGCGTTTGGATCATCTGAGGCAGGTTTTTATTAAATGCAAGAAATATGGAATTTATTTGAACCCCAAGAAGTCTTTGTTTGGGTTAGAAGAAGGAAAGTTATTAGGCCATATAATTTCAAAAGATGGTATCCGAATAGATCCTGCAAGAATAGAAGCCATCTTACATATACAACATCCCAGGAACATTAGAGAATTGTAAGCTTTCTTAGGGAAAATTAACTTTCTTAGAAGATTTATTTCTAATTTAGCATAATTAATTAGATCACTAAATAATATGATGAAAAAAAATTCGACCATAAAATGGACTGTTGAGGCTAAGAAATCCTTTGAAGACATTAAAATGGCCTTAACTAAAACACCAGTGTTAATCAGTCCAAAATTTGAAAAAGATTTAATTTTATTTTCCTTTGCTTCTGAGCACACAATTGTTGTAGTCCTACTGCAGAAAAATGACCACGGCTATGAACAACCTATTGCTTTCTTTAGCAAAGCCTTGAGAGATGCCCCCTTGAAATATAACATAATGGAAAAACAAGCCTTTGTTTTGGTCAAAGCCATCAACAATTTTAGGGTATACATTTTATATTCTCATATAGTGGCCTACGTTCCTAATTCAGTAGTCAAAGACATCCTAACTCAGGAAGGTCCAGATGGAAAGAGAGGAAAGTGGATTGCTACTATTTTAGAATATGACATAAATCAAGCCAACTAAATTAATCAAGGGCCAAGGTTTAGCCAAGCTCATGGTTGAATCAAACTGTCAGGCCTTGGATATAAACTTCATTGCAGCAATATATGATGAGGAGGAGATGGCGACTCCATTAATCAGCTAGACCTTTATTGAATCACCATGGTATTCTAATGTTATATACATTTTACTGAATATACAAGCTCCTCCTGAATTTTCTAGGACTAAAAGTAGGTTTTTAAAGATGAAATCCTTAAAATTTTGTATATTAGACAATGCTTTGTTTTGGAGAGATCATGAAGGAATTCTTCTTAATTTCCTATTAAAAAATTAAGTTGACAAGGTGTTGCAAGAGTTTCATGCAGGTGATTGTGGAGGACACCTTTACTAGAAAACCACTGCAGATAAAATTCTTAGAGCTAGTTTCTACTGGCCTACTTTGTTTTTTGATGTCAAGAAATATGTGACCTCCTGTCACAAATGTCAATTTTTTGAAGGAAAAAAAAAAGCTCTTGCCTTTTCCCCTAAAGCCTATCTTTGCTTAAATACCTTTTCAACAATGGTTTTAGACTTCATTGGCGAAATTCACCCACCCTCCTCTGCCCAACACAAATGGATCCTTACTTCCACAGATTACTTCACGAAATAGATAGAGGCCATACCTTCAAGGAAAGCCACTGACACTGTCATCATAACCTTCCTTGAAACCAACATTCTATCAATATTTGGATGTCCAACTAAGCTCATTACTGATAATGCAACAACCTTTAAATCCAAAAGAATGATAGATTTCTGCAACAAGCATCATATAACCCTGGGCCATTCCACAACCTATTATCCTCAAGGAAATGGACTGGAAGAATCCTCAAACAAAATTATGGTAAACATCATCAAAAATTTGTTAGAGGACAATAAGAAAACATGGAATAAAAATCTAGTCAATGCCTTATGGGCAGATAGACTAACCACAAAGAAATCAATTGGTACTTCTCCCTATCAACTAGTTTATGGGATGGAAGTTGTTTTTCCATCTTCCTTGGGAACACCAATGATGAAGTTGCTTCAAGAAATGCAGGTTGAACCAAATAGTATCCAAAGGAGAATCAACCAAACAATTCATCTTCAACAAACCAGGGAGGAAGTATACATTAGGTCTCAAGTTGTGAAGGAAAGGATTATGAAGATTTTTAATAAGAGAACCAAGGCTGAAGATTTCTACCTTGGGGACAAAGTACTCAAGTGGGATTCAAGGAGGGAAGACAAAGGTAAACATGAGAAATTTGATTTTCTATGGAAAGGCCCATATGTCATTTATGCTTTCAGAGGTAATAATGCTTTCTTCCTAAGAGAAATGGATGGTACAGAAGCAGAAGGTGGGCCAGTGAATGGTCGAATGCTCAAACACTATTTTGAACCTGGTTACTAATTTTCACTTTGCAATAGAGCATATTGTATTTTCAAAAGTCTAGATAGGATTGGATGGTGATTTTTTGAAGTTGAAGCTTGAAGAGAAGGCCCTAAGCTTTGAAAGATTCACTGTCATAAGTATTAATCATGCAAAAGCACAAAGGAATATTTTGCAAGGTAACATCAACATAAATTCAAAGGCTATTGATCTACAAAGTTCTTGACATTTCACTAGAAAATGACATCCCCAAGTGGAGCCACTGCTAGGTTCCTATACCAACAAGAGTCATAATTTTGAATGACTAAGGTGGAGCCTTGTAATATTGTACATACCTTTGCTTTCTGCAAATGTTTTCCATATTAAAAAATGTAAAGAGGGTATGTCCTAAAAGAATAATCAAAGGACAATAAAAATGAAAAAGGTCAAAAAATAAAAATGAAAATATATGAACCCCAAAAGACAAAAAAAATACCATGAAAGTGAGCAAATCAAAATGCCAGTACTATTTACTTTTATGCATAATAATGATTGTGTGCAGCTTGTAATTCATGCTACAATCCATTATACTCAAATTGTTTAAACTTGGCTATTTCATGTTTTGAATTTGATGTTTATAGTTAGAGAATAAAATCTGACCAAACAGTGTAATCTTGGTAGATCATTAGATAGCTAGAGTAAATAAAAGGTGTTCATCAGTTTAATCTGAGCCCTTGGATGATATAAGGTTAGAATTAGATATTTATTTTGTAAAGAAAAGAAAAAGATTGATAAGGGTTTGCTAGCCTAAATGCACCCAAATAAAGTGAAGAAAAAATGGCAAGGTAGGTGAATGGGTAAGTAGTAGAAAGGTTGCAGAAATATCATGTGATTATGCAAAAGCACTTATGTCATTATCTTAAACGCAATTTTCAAAAATGCATAAGTAGTGGACAAAGCAAACGCAATGGTTCACCAGTTCGAAATGACTAATTCCCCATCATTCATTTTAACCCCTATAACACTTACTAATTTCCCTTTCATAATAAAAATATTAATACCCATAGTTCTTTAAGTCAAAGAGGCTCAGAGAATTTTTCTGACTTTTGGTGGGACCGGACCCTCGACTTGATGACTTAAGAAGGAAGGGTGTTAAATTCCCTTGCAATTCGTTCATCCCCTTCACAAAACCGCTTTCCCTAAGGTTAAATTCTTTTTGCCTAGGAAAACCCCATGATAAACATGTTTTATGCAAAAAACCATCAAAATACATTTATCCTAAGTACTAAGTGTATGAGAAGTGCACAATATTTTGTATACCTAAGTACAATACCCCTTCTGCTCATTTCACCTCATATTAACTTTTTAATTAAATATATAAAAATCCCAAAAAACCCCATTTTTCCGTATATGTTTAACTCCTTTATATAAAATAATCCCACCCCTTGGTTTATTTAAAACTATATGACTACCCCATATCCCACAAAATATTTTAAAACCCCACCCTCAGTTCTTAATCCTATATTAAAGCATTCCTGATGAGATTAAGTTTTAATTTAATCCTATACTGCCGGTGATTAGACCCATGGGCCCCCGAAAACTTTTTATGTAAATTGCAGTGCAACTTCACCTCTCGATCACCATTGATCGTCCCTCCCCCGCATCCAACATCCCATAATCATATCGGTAAGATGACTGAACAATAGTCGCCTGATAAAGTGGTTTTCCTCCCGACCTCTTATGCTATGTGTCAAATGATGAATGGAATCGGGCGACCCCTCCCGAATACCGCCCGCACCACAAAAGCGGTGCGATGGCCCTCCAAAACCATTTCCCCCATTTAACTGAAAATCGTCACTGTTCATCAATCAATGAACCCACCAAAATTAACATTTTTTATATATAAGCCCAATTACCCCTCTTTTCACTCTTTTCGCGTATTTGCTATTGAGAACCCAAAAAGCCATTGCGACCCCTCCAAACAACAAATTTGATCACAAACCTCTACCATTGCTCCACAAACGCTGCAGACATCCCAACTCATTCATCAGTCCATACCAGAACCATACGAACCTCTGCAACCACCATCAACCACCATTTATAGTCAATTTCGCCCAATTCCAGGTATTTAACTGTGGAATACCAACTCCATTGTCAAATTCCAAGTAAATTCACCCTCATAACACTGTTAATTAAGTAAAAAATATCAAATTTACTTTGATTTTAACACTCTGAGCCATAAAAATACGCAAGACTTCCGTTTACCTAAACCCTTTAAAAATCCCAAAAACCTTTGCTGAAACTCCCAGACCATAATTCAAATCCACAAGAACTGAATTATGGCTACCCCTATCGCCATGGATGTAAGACCCATTACCACTCCCCATTTGGACCTTGACCACCTTCCCCTAGTTGACAAGGACTTCCAAATAAAAGATAACATTGCCCTAGAGCCCCTGCTCAAAGTGCATTTCCAAAGTAGGGACAAATACCTTAACCATGCTGATGAATTGACCTTTGGGAATCAAATTTGCCCAAATACCAGTTTCCCCAAGTTCACATATTTCTAGAAATTGTCCATATGTGTTATGCATGCTACGTCCCCAACCACAGAACCATAATGTCTCATGACCAGAAGCTCCTATTCACCATCACAATTGAGTCCATTAATGAAATGTTGCAGCTCCAACTAGGGCCAAACCTAACCCCACTCTCAATTGGAGACCTGTTGGACCAGTATCCCAAGCTTAGCCCTGCAAAATTGGCCCACTTGTTCCAAACCTTCATTAGAGAGGAAAAACACATCCCCAAGGACTCCCCTCCATATGTATCAACCATTTTCTCTCCATGGGGCCAGAACATTGTAGCCATGATATCATGTCTGTTAGGTTACATCATAAGTGAGTACATTGATGAAATTATACTTGCTTTCATGTCCATGTATACCCCAGGAAAACCTCCTGCAACCATATATGAATTTGCCACATTTATAGCTGATAGAATGGATGGAAAATTCACAAGAATGGGAAATGAGAGGGTTTCAAATACTCTTCTGTATTATACCATCTATTTTTGTACTATCAGTCAAAGAAGTTTCCTTTTACCCTCCAAAATCTTGACACCAAGGGCCAGCCTAGATCTGTAATCTTTTGGACTCCACTTTTCCATGAGTTTAGATCACCATATACCTACTCAGACTTTATAGATTCTTTTATGCATCCAATCATGACTATGCTCACTAGGAATCCTCCACCTAGGATAAGTCTAGAAATAAAGAGAGTTCACCAAATTTCCAAGAAGACCAAAGTGGGCGATTGGTACCTTTATCATAACCATACAGAAATCAGAATATATGGTTGCATGCTTGCACCATATAAGTTGCCAAGATACCTCCCCATGAGGTTGTTTGCCTTAGAGTATTACAGACAAATCATCAATGTAGATGAAGTCAACTTCGTCAATGCCAAGAAAAAGGCATATTTCAAAATCAAAGATCAATTAGGTCCCTTCATATGCAATTCCAGAGAGGCGGGGAAAGAGGCAGACCTAATCCTGCAAAGAATGATGTTCCAAAAGGAGTTTTGTATGGAGATATGACCCTTTGGAATTCAATACCAAGAAAAGACAAAAGGTCAAACTAGGATCCTTCATCCACCACCCCATACCAGAAATAGAGGCATATGTCAACCAAACAAAATGGGTGGAAGGTACTGGTGAGCCCCAGTATTGTAGCAATAATGCTACAACTCCTGGGGCTTCCTGTCTCTTAATTTTATCAACCCGGTAGTTCGTACAAACTTGGAAGCGGCGGTGCTGTATGCACAAGTACTAGCTCTTGTCGCAGCTGTCACTTGGTCAGCTGGCACAAGTCCGCTAGGGCTCAAGCCAACTTCTATAGGCTCACAGAAGAAGCTTTATCAATGATGGACGAAAGCTAGCTCAAAGGAGACTAATCTACTTGACAAAAATGACTGAAAGCAAATCAAAGCATGTAAGCCTAGGAAACCCTAATTTGACTAGTCTAACTTCTATAATGCAAAGAATGTGAATGAAACTTCTACCAATGCTGCTACTACCTCTAATAAGTGAAAATGCATGGATCTAAACTACTTGCATCATAAAAAAACATGTTTTTGTACTTTTTCATTAAGTGGGTGGAATGATTGTGATTTTGTGCTTATCAGGGTTTGGTTGTGCAGATGGAATGGAGAAGGAAGGAAAACGTGGGACAGGTTGGGGAGGCTAGGAGAGGTCCCTAGGGATCCTTAGCATCCATCCACA
>APFE030716966.1:0-30713 GCA_000404065.3 Pinus taeda | reverse complement strand
ACCAGCTAAAAATGACTATCAAATGGCTAACAACTAGCTGCCTACTAGCTAACCAAAATGAGGCCATAAGCTCTCTTATTTATACAATTTCGAAGACCCAACAGTCCTCCTAAAAGTTAGGGACTCGGCTGCCCAAGACTTGTAGTTAACAGCAGTCCAACTTGACTTGCTTGGCTGCCCTTGACTTGTTGATTCGATGGCCTTTGAACTTCGAGCTGTGCTTGGCTGCCCTTGTGCTCATTGATTTGGTGCCCTTTGAACTCCGAGCTGATGGTGGAGAATTCGAGGTAAGGACCCATAAATGAGGGGGACACCTTCCTACAAATCCTCTAGCTTGTTCTCCCACGAATTTGGCTGCCAAGTGCTCATTAAGACCTTCAATTTTGTCTCCAAGTTGACCAACAAGGCTACAAAAAGCACCCATTAGACTTGTTGGCATAATGACTAACCAAATTCACTCTATTAACATAAAAATAATCAAAAACATGCAATAAACAAATGAGAATGGTGGACTAAGCCAAATTAGGAAGTTGAATGAGCCCAAATAATTGTACATTTTTGGGGCTCATCAGGTACCCTAGTAGACCAAGACAGCACTAGAGTAGATGTAGAAAATGCTCTGATTGATTTAGAAAAGCGGCTTGATGACAACTCTTTTCCGCAGGTACCAGAAGAGCAAGAAAGAACAATGAGTACCCCTCCAGTGATGGAGACTCCTCAGAATGAGGAGAAAATTCCAAAAAGAAACAGAATGGGAGCTTCCACATCAGGGATGGACACCTCAAATTTGCAACAGGAATCAAGCAAGAGGCAAAGGCTCAATACGGCCTCTGAATAGGAATACACAGGTAACCAATATAGAGGCAAACAGAAGCAGGCCTACCACTCCATTTGAAGGCATGCAAGATCCTTCCACATCTCAAACTCAGATGTTGGAAAGGTAGCTTAGTGTGGAAGTGTCTTCATTCAGCAGGCCTACTGACAGAGACCAAGACATAAAGGAAAGATACAAGGAAATCAAAGCAAGAAATGAGAGGCTTAAGGCCCAAACATATTCTCATTACCTAAAGCTTACTCCCACCAATCAAACAAGGCTAATATCAGCCTTTGACATTAAAGAAGGGAAACTGCAAATGTCTTTCATCAAGCCTACAGCTCAGCAGCCCAAGACAGCATCTAATTTCAAAAGGGTTCATTTTGAAGTGTTGGCAAGGGATATTCATCCCATAGACCAAATTGAACTGCACAAACAGGCTGGAGAGATGATATACTCCACCCTGACAGATAAGGCCATAGCTTCTCATCAGCTACATAACTCTTTGAACAACATTTCTGCACAATTTCAGGTAGAGAAGGCCTCCTCACAGGCCAAGGATACAAGGATCAAGTCCTTAGAGGACTTAGTGATTGAATTGGGACACAATCCCAAGGATATAAAAGCTACATAGCAGCTTATAAAGAAGAAAAATGATGATATTGTTGCACTTAAGAGATAATTAAAAAACCCCCAGTTGTAACATCCTCAAACTCTAGAAGTCGTAGAGGGCCAAACCAGAAATGAGAAGTTGATGGGCTTGGTCCTAAAGTTGAATAATCAATTAAAGGAGACAGAAAAGGAGTTGGACGCTTTAATTCAATTGAAGCAAAGTGACATGGCCACAACTTCCAAATATGCCATCCCTATAGTATCCACAACAGTCCCTTCTACACTAGCAGCCTCATTGGCACCTACAGCTCCACCTACCATAGCATTGCCAGTCACAGCAGAATCTACAACAACATGTGCATCAGGTGAGAAAGTAGCAGAATTGGTTAAAGCCATGGAAGAGATGTATATCTAGGCTACAGAGATGAATAGGCTATGAGAAAAGGTGGCATGTTTGGAAACTGACTACAAACTTGCCCAACTTAAGCAAAAGAAAGAAGCACAAAAAGCCCAAAGAATGAGTGAAAGAATCAAAGTCTTAGAGAAAGACTTAGCACTAGAGAAACCACTTGGGAAAACCAAGGAAATGTTGTGGGCCAATATCATTGACTCTATCAATGATATTTGGCTATCAATGCAAGTTATTTTTGAACAAACAAGCTTAATAAAGATAGCTATAGAAGCTATCCAGAAAGTAAATGAGGAGTTGGGAGATAAGCCTGAGGATGCCAATAGACTCATCCACTTCCTCAATAGCAAGAATAGGTATGAGCTCCAAGAACTCAATATAGAAGACAGAACTGAGACCATTTTGGAAATAAGGAAGGTCCTTTCCAAAAGGAACCTTATGCTTAACTTAGAAGAAAAGTGCCACAATATGCAGGTAGCCATTGATAGGTTCATGGCTAAATTCCAGATTTTGAGGGAGAAAGGTCTGTACAGTCCTTTGGTTATCAATGACAAACTCATGACACAGTTGGACTATGGTAATAGACTCAGACAGTTGGCTAAGGAACAAGCCAAATCTTCATCCATAAAACCATGCCAACAGGCAAAGTATTGTACAACACATTTGAGAACTTTTTTTTCCTTGAGCATGAGATAAAACACTCATTCCTCACCAAGCCCAATTTTGCCAAGTATATTGAATCTGATGAAATCTATAGGAGGACGATGAATGTAAAATTACCTGATGCAGAATGGTGGGAGACAATGACTGATTTACTGTGATAAATTTACAACAAAAAGTTACTGCACAGTAAAAATCAAAATAGGCAGGTAAACAAAGGAAAACATGGCAACAAGGTCAAAGAGTATCAGGGTCAAAGAGTATCAGGTGAAAGATAAAAATTGAAGAAGGTTCCAATGTGAAAAGATCACAACTACAAGCCAACATAAAGGGCTACAAGCTCAACCATAAAAGCCAGCAGTACCAAATAAAAAGGACAACATGAAACAATTCATTAGTTGTCTCTATCTTCTTGCAAGAAAATATTTGTATTTCCTAGAATAAATCTCAAGTTTGTTTTGAGATATTTTGTAATAATTTTTTGTATAAATACTTCACAATTTGAAGTGTGTAGGGTGGATTCTTAGACATTTCTATAGACTTTCTTGATCAAAGACTGTAAGCTATTGTATCACTATTTGGACCAACAAGCTGGATTAATGAATAAAGCCAAGACATTTCACAGGATTCTTGTGTAGTGCAAAGTACAGACAAGTATTTTCTCTTGTATTGTTATCTTTCTTTAAAAGTTTTCCATAATCTTTAATGTATCTAAAATCTGAATGCTATAATATGGAATGATATCTCATAATTTGCTTCATTGCACTATGTTTTAACTATTATGCATTTAAATGTTTTCTGCTAATTATCTAAGTTAAGGAATTCTTGATTGCTCCTTAGTTTAGGTAGTTTCTCTCTGATCTATAGTAAATGATTCTTAATTGCCCTTTGCTCATGATTATCCTTTGTTCTTCATTTTAATCCCGGTCTGAGAATTCTTGAGTGCTCTCTCACCCTAGTTAAGATCAGTTCACCAGTGCGACCTAAAGACCTGTACTTCACTCTGCTAGCTTGCCCTTTGAACACTCCCATTAGTGAGTTAATCCAAGTTCTGCTGCCCTTCTTTGACTCCATAGCCCAATGGTTCAAAGATTCCATTCTATCCATCTGTTTTAAGGATTCCACCATCCAACCTTCAATACAAATCAAAACCCCCTGAACTTTAAGAACTAGCCTAAAGTCCCAGCAAACAAAGCTAAATCACATAGAGAGAGCCCTCTCTGAGTCATAGGTTGGCTAGAGCCTAAAAGATTGGTTGTGGTTACCTCCGTCTTTTCCTTCTTCTGATAACTTCTAGGGAAAAATTCTGAGTGATAACATGTTATAAATAATAATGAGGAATTTATTAGAATTGGAATAATCTCGAAACCTTAGAAAATTGGTGGGTGGGGAGCCACAAGAATCTAAATTTTAAAATTTATTAAAAGTAATGGACCATTTTTCTAAATAAAATTTGCTTGTATATAAATTAATGTTATAAATAATAATGAGGAAGTTATTAGAATTGGAATAATCTCAACATGGAGGAACTTATTAGAATTGGAATAATTTCAAATCCATAGGAAATTGGTGGGTGGGGCCACGTGGCATGAATCTAATTTTTTTATTTTATTAAAAGTAATGAGCCATTTTTATAAATAAAATTTGCTTATATATAAATTAATGTTATAAATAATAATGAAGAACTTATTAGAATTGGAATAATCTCAACATGGAAGAACTTATTAGAATTGAAATAATCTAGAATCCCTATGAAATTAGTGGGTGGGAAGCCACATGGCACAAATATAATTTTTTAAATTTATTAAAAGTAATTGGATGGTGAGGAACCACGTGGCACGAATATAATTTTTAAATTGTTTAAAAGCAATGGACCATTTTGCTAAATAAAATTTGCTTATATATAAATGAATGTTATAAATAATAATGAGGAACTTATTAGAATTGGAAGCACAAATCTAATTTTAAATTGTTTAAAAGCAATGGACCATTTTGCTAAATAAATTTTTCTTATATATAAATAAATGTTATAAATAATAATGAGGAACTTATTAGAATTGGAAGCACAAATCTAATTTTTAAATTGTTTAAAAGCAATGCACCATTTTGCTAAATAAATTTTGCTTATATATAAATGAATGTTATAAATAATAATGAGGAACTTATTACAATTGGAATAATCTTAAATCTCTAGGAAATTGGTGGGTGGGGAGCTACCTTGCCACTAATATATTTTTTAAATTTATTAAAAGTCAAGGCAGCCTAACAAACCGTGTAATACACTACAACCATTGATAAACATTAAGAAAAAACATATGTTGAACATATTCCCTTGCCCTAAAAAAAAATAAAAATAAAAATCAATAAACCTCCTTCCATCTAAAGTTCATATATATTCCCATGGAAATTCAATCAAAGTTTTAATAAAATTAAAAATGAGAATACTTTTATATATAAAGATGTCAAATTTATATAATGTAAATAATATTATTAAGAACCAACATCCATCTTAACTAAGGATCCAAGCAATTAGATCAAGCAAAGTGACTAACAATAATAGAGGAAAGATAATGCATGATTCTTTTAAGTTTTTTGTTATTGTATTTTCTTCGACATGATTGATCTAAAATATAGGTTTAATATTTTACAACCAATTGAGTTTTTTTAATTTAGATAATTTCTTAAACACAATACAATGGGATCAAATTTAACGGGGGGGGGGGGCGCGGCGGCGCGAGAACGAGAGTGGGGACCAGAGAGTGACAAACATGTGTTGAAAAATATAACTAGGTTTGGTCTTCATAAAATGTATTTGTCAAATAATTTTTATTATTGTTTCAATGACTTATTAAAGCAAGGGTTTCATGCTTGGGTCATCATTTTATTAGTCAAAGTCCCCATTGTGGACTCTTAGGATTAATAAAGAGTCATTAAAGTCACTGTACATTTATGAGACCCTTCTTGGGCTTTCGAACGATGTAAAAATAATTATTTTTGAGTCAAAGATGAATTACGTAACCTCCACATCAAGATGACCTCGATAAGATCAAGTCGGCCTCAAGGAAGGCAATTCGACCTCATTGGAAGGCTATATATACAAGGTAGTTTGAATTCATTTGATCATCTCACTCTCTCACACAAAGTTCGATATTTGAAACTGGAAGCTGGGAAAAAGTGTGAAGGTGAAGAAGAAGGCTAAAAGGAGTGTGTGTTTGGTCAAGAATGAAGGGAAGGAAAAAATCAAAGTTTTGGTATCTCTCTATCTCTCTCTCGTGTGGGATAGTTTAGGAGATCGAAGTCTCCTTGTCAAAGTTGAAGTTGATGTTAATGTCAGAAGTTTCCAGGTCAAAGTTGCTAGGGTTGAAGTATTGTTGCTACTAGGTCGAAGGTTGGATCAAAGAAGGAGAGGCTGGCTTGGTGTGGAGAAGTTCTAAGTCTAGGTTGAAGAGTCTCAAGAAAAAATATTTAAGGAAGAGATTTTTGACTGGGTTTTCCCTGGCAGAGTGCTTACATCTCATGTCTTTTGTTTTTGTGATCTTCATGCACACATAATTTGTTAATTGATTGATGAAAGATAATATAACAAATAAGTGAAAGAAGCCAACATAATTCACAAGTAATTATCAAGAAAGAGAAATCTAACCCTAGTTTCACTAACATTAATTTCTCAACATGGTATCAGAGATAAGGTCGAAGAAGATTGAATATCACTTTGTTGGCTTGAAGGAAATGTTTACTCCCTCTATGATAAGAATGGTATTCAATTCTATAGGAAGATGAATCAAGAATATTGTCTACTACCTATTCAACAAGGTCAAAAGTAAAGGGTTCTTCGTCGCACATATAAGATCACTTAATGATGATAATGCATGGATCATTGACATTGGAGCATCAAGGCATATGAAAGGGGAAAGTAAAAAACTACAAACTCTATCAAAGGAACCATATTCCCATGCAGTGTAATTGGAAGACAACAAAACCTATGTTGTTAGAGGCCTAGGATCAACATCTTTGAAGCTGGAGAAAGGAGAACAACTATATCTCAACAACATACTATATGTTCCATGTTTGAAAAATAATTTGCTTTCAATTTCTTTCTTAAAAGATAAAGGGGATAGAGCTACTTTTATTGATGGAAAGGTTTTGGTTTAGGGAAAAGATTCAAGTATTGATAAAGGTACGGTTATTGGAGTTTGTGAAGGAAATTTTTATAGAGTCATTACACTACCTCCTAAAGCCCTAGTTCATATGGAAATCTCTCATATTGAGCTATGGCATAGAAGATATGGTCATCTTCACTATAAGATCATTCCCACTCTTAAACATCTAGTTCATGGTATCTCTGTATCAAATAAGATCATGAAGGAGTTTACAAGGGATGCTCTTTGGGAAAACATACAAAAAAACCATTTTCGAATAGTGAAACAATGTCTAAAGAAATATTAGACCTCATACATTCTGATGTGTGTGGGCCCATGTTTGACAAATCACTTGGAGGTCATCTTTACTATGTAACACTTATTGATGATCACTCTAGAAAGACATGGCTTTACCTTCTCAAGAAAAAGGATGAAGTGTTTGAGAAATTCAAAGAGTTTAGATGCGGAGTGGAAACCCTAACTAAAAAAAAAAAAGACTTTGAGATCTGACAATGGTGGGGAATACACTTCTAAAGAATTTATTGCATATTGTAAAGAATCAAGAATTAAGAGGAAGCTTATTATTCCCTACTATCTCGAACAAAATGGAGTGGCCGAAAGAAAGAATAGGAAAATTGAAGAAGGTGCACGAATGATTCTCCTTGATCAAGACTTACCAAAATTTCTATGGGGAGAAGCAGCAATGACAATCGTATATATTCAAAATAGAAGTCCTCATAGAATTCTTGATAATATGACACCCGAGGAAGCATTCACAGGGAAGAAGCCAACTGTTGTCCATCTCTGAATCTTTGGGGGTCCTACCTACATCTACATTCCAAAGGACAAATGAAAGAAGCTAGATTCTACAAGCATGAAAGAGATCTTCATTGGCTATAGTCTCTTCAAAGGCATATAAAATCTACATCAAGGAATGGAGACACATTGAAGTAAGCAGGGACGTTATATTTGATGAAAATCAAGCCTGCAAAATATTTAAGGATATTCCTATTGATTTTGATGACAAAGAATTACCCATATTTGAAGAAGAAGAAGTACAACCCGACAACCCTTCTACAATTAAAGAAAAATAAGAAGGACGAAGTGAGCCTATTCAACACGTGGTCATACCAAATGCAAGGAAGAGGCCAAATTGGTTAAAAGCTACTCTTGAAGATGCTGAAGGGCATGGAGCTACGAAAGGAATTTTTAGATAAAGCAAAAGGCCGAAGAGATATTTTGGATATGCAACATATATGACAAGCCTAATTGAATCAAAACCTTCTACATTTGAAGAAGTTGCTCACCAAGAAGTAGGGAAGAAAGATATGCAGGAAGAATATCAATCCATCATGAAGAATGGGGTTTGGGAAATCGTGCCTAGACTTAGTGACAAATCGGTTGTCACCTCAAATTGGATCTACAAGATCAAACATGTTGTTGATGGAAGCATAAATAAATACAAGGCCAGATTCGTTGCAAGGGGTTTCTCTCAAAAGGAAGGCATAGATTATGAAGAAACCTTTGCACCCACTGCAAGGTATACCACCATTAGATCTTTGGTTTCATTGGCTGCTACAATGGGATGGAATCTCCATTAAATGGATGTGAAGACAAAATTTCTAAATGGGACCATCGATGATGAAGTATACATTGAGCAACTCGAAGGCTTTGAGGTAAATGGTAGAGATACTCATGTTTGTAGACTCAAGAAGGCCCTATATGGTTTGTAGCAAGCTCCTAGGGGATGGCATGCAAGAATGGATGCATACCTTCTAAGAATTGAGTTCATGAAGAGTTTCATTGATCCAAATCTCTACATCAAGGATGTGAATAATGAGCCAATCATTATTCTATTGTATGTGGATGATCTATTCATTATGTGTGTGGAGAGAAGAATACAAGAATCCAAAAAGATGCTATCAATGAATTTAAGATAAAGAATTTAGCACTGATGCATTATTACCTAGGTCTAGAAGTATGGAAAAATCCTGTGGAGATATATTTGGGGAAAGGAAAGTATATCATCAAGTTATTGCAAAAATTTGGGATGATGGATGCCAAGCCCATGACTACTCCTATGATCACCAATATCAAGAAGTTGAGGAGCTCCGACTCAAGTCTCGTGGATTTTACCTCCTATCGTCAGTTGGTAGGTTCTCTGATGTATCTGGTAAATACTAGGTAGGATATATGCTTTGCCATAAACATCCTTAGTCAATTTCAGTTGGACACTCGTCATGATCACTTGATAGTTGCCAAGCATATATTGAGATATCTTTGTGGCAAGATACATCACTGCCTAAAGTATAATAGCAAGGAAGTCAAGTTGATTGGCTTCACATATTCTGATTAGGGTTGCTATGAGATTGATGTAAGAAGCATTACCGGTGGATGCTTTAGTTTGGGGTCTACCATGATCTCATGGATGAGTAGAAAGCAAGATCCTATTGCTTTGAGTAGTGTTGAAGCAGAGTACGTGGATGCATGTGAAGTAGGAAAGGAGGTTGTATGGTTGAGGAAGATTCTGACAGATTTGTTCGAGAAGCCTCTAGATCCTACTGCGATTAATTAAGATAATCAAAGTTTTATCAAGATGTCTGGAGATCCCGCGTTTCGTGCTAGGACGAAGCATATCAACAAAAAGTTCCACTATGTTAGGAACCTAGTGTAGGATGGGATCATGAAGCTACAGTATGTCCTGATAAACGATCTGGTAGTTGATATACTAACAAAGTCTCTTCCTAATAAGAAGTTTGGATATATAAGAAGCATGATTGGTTTAGTTGATATTGTTGATTTTTATGATGATGATAAAATTTTGGAAGAGATTTGTAGAGGCCTTATGTGTGAGACACATTGCTTGGTAGGACATCTGGCCGACACTATGTGTTGATGTCTAGTTCTCAAAGTAGGGAGGGTGGTGTTGGTTATGGAGCTCTGACCTTGGATACACACCTAGATCTATGGGTTTATGGTTAGCAAGTAAGCTTGATGGTACCTAGAGAGGTTAAAAGCTTTAGTCCATCTTAGTCCCACTTGGATAGATTTCCCTAGCAAGGAATCTAGTCTGTGGCATTGCGGTGCCTAAATTGTTGAGATACCTTGGATAGATTGCCCTGGTCAGGAATCTAGTCCATGGTGTTGTGGTGCCTAAACTCTTCATAGTTCATATAGTTTGTGATCTTCCATATCAATACCTCCCTAGTTAAGAGGGGGTGTTTAAAAATGTAACTAGGTTCGGTCTTCATAAAATGTATTTGCCAAATTTATTATTATTATTATTACAATGACTATTTAAAGAACGAGTTTCAAACCTTGGGTCATCATTTTATTAGTCAAAGTCCCCATTGTGGATTCCTATGATTAATAAAGAGTCATTGTATATTTTATCAGACCCTTCTTGGGCTTTCGAATGATGTAAAAAAATTATTTTTGAGTCAAAGATGAATTATGTAACCTCCACATCAAGTCGGCCTCAAGAAGATCAGGTTGGCCTCAAGGAAGGAAATTCGACCTTGTTGGAAGGCTATATATACAAGGAAGTTCGAATTCATTTGAGCATCTCAGTCTCTCACAAATAGTTCGATATATGAAGCTGGAAGCTAGGAGAAAGTGCGAAGGTGAAGAAGGAGGCTAAAAGGAGTGCGAGTTTGCCCAAGAAGGAAGGGAAGGACAAAATCAAAGTTTGGGTCTCTTTCTCTCACGTGGGCTAGTTCAGGAGATCAAAGTCTCCTTGTCAAAGTCGAAGCTGTTGTTGATGCCAGAAGCTGTCAGGTCAAACTTGCTAGGGTTGAAGTGTTGTTGCTACTAGGTCGAAGGTTAGATCGAAGAAGGAGAGGTTGGTTTGGTGTGGAGGAGGTTTGAGTATCGGTTGAAGAGTTTGAAGGAAAACTATTGAAGGAAGATATTTTTTACTGGGTTTTCTCCTAGATAGGGGTTTTGCCCTGGTAGAGCGCCTACATCTCGTGTCTTGTGTTTTTACGATCTTCATGCACACATAATTTGGTAATTTCTTGATTAAAGATAATATAACAAATAAGTAAAAGAAGGCAACATAATTCACAAGTAATTATCAAGAAAGAGAAATCTAACCCTAGTTCTACTTTCATTGATTTCTCAACAATTTAGAGGGTGGAGGGAGAGAGAGAGAGTCATGGGGGGCAGAGAGAGGGAAAGAGAGGACAAGAGAGAGAGAGGAGGGGAGAGAGAGAAGGAGGTGAGAGAGAGAGAGGGAGAGGGAGGAAGAGATAGATGAGGGGAGAGAGAGAAGGAGAGAGGGAGGGAGAGATATGGAGTTGGAGGGGGAGAGAGTGGGAGGAAATAACAAAGACATAGAGAGATAGAGGTGGAGAGAGAGGGAGTGACAAGGGAGAGATGGAGAGAGAGTATGGGAGAGAGGAGAGGAGGGAAGAGAGAAGAGGAGAGGATAGCGATAGTGAGAGAAGGGAAAGAGAGAGAGGGAGACACATAGATGGAGGGGAGAGGGAAAGAGAGAGGGAGGGAGATAGTGACATAGTGGAGGGAAGAGAGAGGGAGAGAGTGATGGGGGGGAGAGACAGAGGGAGGTGGGAGAGAAAGTGGGAGAGAGAGGACTCAAGAGAGAGAAGGGGAGAGAGAGAGGGAGAGAGATGGAGTTGGAGGGGGAGAGAGAGAGGGAGGAAAGAAGAAAGAAATAGAGGGAGAAAGGTGGAGAGAGAGAGAGTGAAAAGGGAGAGATGGAGAGACAGTGAGGGAGAGAGGAGAGTGGGAGGGAAGAGAGAGAGGGAGAGAAGGCGAAAAGAGAGAGGGAGAGGAAGAGGGAGGAGGAGAGAGATAGATAGATAGAGAGAGAGAGTGTATGTTTGGGGGTGAGATAGAGAGAGGGAATAAGAAAGAGACACATAGATACAAATATAGATATTATATAGTATTATATAACCAACCTAGATCCATCTTAGCCCCAGATCTATCAAGCACCAACAGGGATCAAATATCTCGAGGTGCAAACCTTTCCTCAAGTTTTGCACTCCAAAAAAAAAGTTTGCACCTCGAGAGATTTGATCCCTCTTGACGCTTGATCCATCCGGGGTTAAAATGGATCTAAGTTAGTAAGTTTAAGATATGACTAGATAATCATTGAAATATTCAGAATGATTTATATATGATATAGATACAATAATTAACAAATTAAGTGAAGAATTCAAATAATTTTTAATTTTAAAATGAAATAATAATTAAAATTATAAATTAATTTTCTAATATTATAAAAAGTGATTTTATGAATATTTTTCCAATATTACAAAAAATTAGTTTTAATATATTTTCTATAACAAATTTTTATAATATATTTTGCTATATTTAAATTGATCTTTATATATTTATTAATTATTTATATAAATAATGTTTTTTGTTAATACCATAGAGATTTAATTTGATCTCGCAATTTATTTATACTTCATAACACCATAATCACAATAAATTGCCCCAAAACTTAAAATAAAATAAATAATAAATAACAAACTCAATATATTAAAAACATAATTATATATAATTCATGAATTTTCTTAAATAAGATAAATTAAATAAATAAATTCAAATTAATTATATATATAATATAAATATTATAATAAATATATATATATATTAATTTATAATCAAATCTAAATTTATCATTTTTCCAATAATATATATTTTTTATAAAAATTTCCTGGCCATCCAATACAACTATACTTTTTAAGAAAATTCTTATTCCTTTACACATTTTTAAAAAGTATCCACTTATCAAGCAAATAATTTTCCAACGAAAAATTTATTCCTTCCTTTTCCAAATTTATTAATCCAACTGTCCATTAATTTGGCCTTTGTTATCTGGCCCCCTATTTTGGAGCGTGCGTCGTCCCGTTTTGTCGTTGAAAATTCCTTTAAAAATCAAATTTTCAACCAAAGATTCCTTAATTTCAGGAGCATAGTATTTGATTGATACGACCAGAAGAAAAAGGAAGGATCTGGGTCTCCTCTTGTCTCCACTGACATGCATTTGATTGATATGATCAATGCGAATAATGAGAAAATGAAGCATATGGGTCTGCATGGGTGGTGCTGCACCCTGGGGATTGGTAAATTGCCTTCATCATTATCTAATATATAAAAAATTTATGGGCAACTTTGTTTTACTTTTGCACCACCAGATTTTGAACTCCAAGAATAGAAAGCCGTAACTTTTGGGGATTTCACAAGGTTCTATTGAATCCTATCTTTTGTACGTGGGGTCCAAAGAAATTTCACCCGGTGCCAACTCTCATCAACCAGCTGGCAGGACTGGGTTATGAGTTCTAGGGTGTAGATTGGCTGGGCGGGTAGGTAACAGCTAGGCACCCAATGGATTTCTGCTGTGCAAAGCTCATGAATCTCGTATTTAAGCAATTGGGCATCCAAGAATTGAGTATTGTGGTATTGGGTTTTTGGTTTAGAGTCTTGTCATAAACTGAGGCGGGTTCTCTGAAATTTCTCATTACAGTGATGGGTGATTTTGAGAAACAAGTTAAGGAGCGAGCGAAAGGCCTGAAGAAAATTCTAAACAATGGATTCAAAGTGGTTAAGCATGCATGCAAGAATGGATGGGAGAAGGTTAAGCACATTCGGAAGAGATGACAGCAGCACCAGGAGCAGCAGCAGCACTATCTATGATTTGATTTGTAATAATATTAGCTATGCACTCTCCATTTGAGAATTTTGTTTTGCTGTTTACACAGCTTGTTTTTATTGTTATTATGCTCTTAGGATTCTATGGATCTCTTAACTTTTGTACTGCCTTGAAAATGAAGTAGTGGCATATTCTTATGGATATGAATGATGGGTTTGATCATTTTATAATGTGCCAGTGGATATATTTATGTGTTCTCTTTTTAGTGTTTTTTTGCTAGGTTCATGAATCTATGATGGTCTGTAACCTGAGTATCTGGATCACACTGATTAGAACACCTGGTTTCTTGTTATCTTAAATTCAATGCCATGGCACTAATTTCTCTGTTTGCTTAATCTTCAGGATTTCACGACGAACAACATGCAGTAGCTTAGAGAAACCCAGCATCTCGTGTTTATGGTTAACTGCTATATAGTATGCTTGCTTTATTTTCTATTAGAAACACAATTACGGAATTGAAACCTAGATCACAAGGATCAAGTTCTTCGAGGGTTCCCTTACCCTAATGGGTACATTATCCTAGCAGTATTGAACCCCTAACTGCCAAAAAAGAGCTATAACAGAAACTGAATTCTCCTCAAGCTTTATACCTCCTCCGCACCTACAAACGTTTTTATAGTTGGAATACAAAGATAATATTCATAAAACTACTTCACATAACCTTCGTTGCAAGAGTCCCCAATTGACTACATCAATAAACCCTTGGAATGAAAGAATTGCAAATTATGCAATGAAAATAATGTTGAAGATGACAGCCACACACTCCTGCAATGCATATATGCTTTACAGCACAAAGCAAGATAGCTAAAGACAGTACACATGACGGCATTCACTTCCAGCATATTACTTCATTGGATTACAAAATTTAATAATAACTGAGTTGATAGATCAGAATGACTGCTAAAGTTTACTGTATTTTCCTTTGATAGAACTTATAGGGTATGAATGGACTATAAGTGGGGAGAAAATTATTTGTCAGAAATGATGTATCATGTGAACCGTCACATTTGGGGATGGTGTTAGCATGTTCGCCTTTCCCAGCCAAAAACCTACTTTAGCTTGGATCAGGGTGACAAAGTGGTAATCTGCCAGCAAGTGGGTTCAGATTCCCCAGCCAAAAACCCAGCCAATAACTAATCTGCATAACTGTTAATTTTTAATATGCATTTCTAACTTCTAACTGTGGATGATGAATCATAGCACGGGAAACTGTAATTAGTGGGATAATAACTACCTCTGTAATTTTGGGAAGCCTCTGCTAGATTGAGGGTAGGCAATGAAGATGATACTCTGAAGATCCAAGATAGGAAGACTTCTGAAGATCTTGCAAAGGAGGAGCACCAAAACAATATAAAAGCTGCTTAAAATCAGTGAAGCTGTCAGGGCTGGAGTAGTCCAGCTCAGATAAAGGATGGATTTGATCTAGAAAGAGCATTTTTGTACACAAAGTCCTGTTGCCTTGTGTCAAAATTCAGACATGTTTGGGGAAGAATACCTAGATTGTAAGATCATAATAGACAATCACATTGTAATAGCAAGAAAATCTAAGGTATTTCATTGCATAGTTTTGGTCATATTCCAGTTTGCATGAACAGTAGTAGTGAAAATCTTATATTTAAATGCAGAAGTTGCACCTTATATGTGAATATTAGCATTTTACTTGGGGAATTTGGAAGAAGAATTCTAGGACGGTACTAGAGCTAGCTTACCAGAAATAAACAATTGGAATTCCTCTATGCTAAAATTTCTAAGAGAAATTTCTTCAACTAGTGTGCGAGATAGAGTAAATGACGTGTTCTTTCTTTCTTGGTTAAAAGTGTCTTGTATAACAACTTTATGAAGGAATGGAATCCAAGATTTAAACAATTTGAGAAAACTTTGGTGGTCTAAACTGGGATCAAATTAGCAAAAATAATAATTAAAATGGGAAAATATTCGAGCCTGCATTGCCAGTTGCTCTAGAAATACCAGATGAAGTCGATAGCGGGTCCAGGAGAGGATACGAAGCATGATTTGGAAGCTTAAAATCCTGAAAAATATATGCTCCAGAGCAAGAATAGTTTCAGTCAGTTGCAAATTAGTCTTGGGGCAATAAAATGCTTCAGTGAAGGCAGAGATATTTTGCACAACCTTATGGTGACATGGGATGTTGAATAAGTGAAAGCCATGGGCATTGGGATGTTTCTTCCTTGGGTTTTAACAAAACTTATAACTCCATTTAGATTATTTGTACAGCTATTTTCACTTTTTTACGACTTTCATGTTAAAGCTAATAGGATGGTAATTCATATTTTTCAAAATGTTTCAGCATGGATGGTAATCAATGGAGGCATTGAATAACATAGTTCCCTGTGAAAATTCAATCGCCAATTTGTCTGCTAATTCCCTGAATATGCATTCTAGCCTCTTATACTATGGATTATTTGGCCAAATCAATGAAGGCATGATTAGCATATCACCACTAGCTCGGATTAATCCTTTTGTTATATGACCAGTAGCTTGTAAAGCCGCTAGTCAATTAAATATAGAAGCTGAAATAAAATTTCCACTACAGCAGAACGCCTTTAGATATTTATGAATGGAGGGAAGGCGATAGCGAAGCATATAGGTTGAATGATGCAACTACAAGCTGTGGTGGTTAGAGTGCACAGTAATAAAAGGAAGTAAAATAGATGTGGGACAACAATGCAAAATTGCGACCATCAGAATTCAAACTCTTGACCTTAAATTCCAAGAAACATTACAGGAGCATTGTCCTCATTACATGAACAGTTTAGAGATAGGATCTGAACTTCTACATTCAAAACAAATACTGCAGACATGGGGTTGGTCTTTCTTATCCTAACGATACTCTGTTCTTTGATGTCCTACTCCGAACTTGAAGATTGGGATCACAATTCCCTTGCCATTTTACATGGTCCCACAGCCTTTTATCACAGGACCCACGAGTCCATAGACTCTTCTCGCGATCCCAGATCCATCAAACACTAGCCATGATATTAGGGAATGGTTTTGGATTATCTTTACTCATTCTAGAATCCAAACCATCTTCCTGTCAGTCCTATGATCCTTTGCCCTCGCCTTCTGTCCCTGCTAAAATCAATTCAAAATTCTTTTATACCTTCAGGTACTTGTCCCATGTTCAGTAATTCTTGGCTATCGTAGTTGACTGTGTCAACAATAGATTTAGGAAAGCGTATTTCCATCCACATTTCCTTTCCGTGTAATAAGAGGCAGCCGTAACTGGCCACTACTTTGCAAATGATTTGCTTCAAAATGAAGAGAGATCATGTCTTTCCTCCGAACTTTATTGCGACCTGTGGTAAATAGTTGAGATTGGATGAAGTCAAGATCTCCAGCAAGCCTCGATATTGAACACCTAATGGACAATGAGGACTTCAATATGTCAAGTACTCTCCTGGCTAAAACTGAACAAAACATGCTCAAATGGAACTATTTTTTGTTGATGTGGGATTTTTTGTGTTCTCTTTTCATTGTTTTTTTGCTGGGTTCTTGAAATCTATGATGGCCTGTAACCTGAGTATCTGGATCACACTGATTAGAACACCTGGTTTCCTGTTATCTTAAATTCAATGCCATGGCACTAATTTCTCTGTTTGCTTAGTCTTCAGTATTTCACGACGAACAACATGCAGTAGGTTAGAGAAACCCAGCATCTTGTGTTTATGGTTAACTTTTATGTAGTATGCTTGCTTTATTTTCTATTCGAAACACAATTATGGAATTGAAACCTAGATCACAAGGATCAAGTTCTTCGAGGGTTCCGTTACCCTAATGGGTACATTGTCCTAGCAGTATTGAGCCCCTAACTGCCAAAAAAGAGCTATAACAGAAATTGAGTTCTCCTCAAGCTTGATGCCTCCTCTGCACCTACAAAGGTTTTTATAGTTGGAATACAAACATAATATTCATAAAATTACTTCACATACCCTTCGTTGCAAGAGTCCCCCATTGACTACACCAATAAACCCTTGGAATGAAAGAATTGCAAATTATGCAGTGAAAATAATGTTGAAGGTGACAGATACACAGTCCTGCAATGCATATGATTTACAGAACAAAGAAAGATAGCTAAAAACAGTACACATGACGGCATTCACTTCCAGCAGATTACTTCATTGGATTACAAAATTTAATAATAACTGAGTTGATAGATCAGAATGACTGCTAAAGTTTACTGTATTTTTCTTTGATAGAACTTATAGGTTATGAATGGACTATAAGTGGGGAGAAAATTATTTGTCAGGAATGATGTGAACCGTCACATTTGGGGATGGTGTTAGCAGGTTCCCCTTTCCCAGCCAAAAACCTACTTTAGCTTGGGTCAGGGTGACAAAGTGGTAATCTGCCAGCAAGTGGGTTCAGATTCCCCAGCCAAAAACCCAGCCAATAACTAACCTGCATAAATTTTAATTTTTAATATGCAGTTCTAACTTCTAAGTAATTAGTGGGATAATAACTACCTCTGTAATTAGTGGGATAATAACTACCTGTGTAAATTTGGGAAGCATCTGACTAGATTGAGGGTAGTCATTGAAGATGATACTCTGAAGATCTTAGATAGGAAGACTTCTGAAGATCTTGCAAAGGAGGAGCACCAAAACAATATAAAAGCTGCTTAAAGTCAGTGAAGCTGTCAGGGCTGGAGTAGTCCAGCTCAGATAAAGGATGGATTTGATCTAGAGAGAGCATTTTAATACGCAAAGTTCTGTTGCCTTGTGTCAAAATTCAACATGTTTGGGGAAGAATACCTAGATTATAAGATCATAATAGAGAATCACACTGTAATAGCAAGGAAATCTAAGGTAATTCATTGCATAGTTTTGGTCATATTCCAGTTTGCATGAACAGTAGTAGTGAAAATCTTATATTTAAATGCAGAAGTTGCACCTTATATGTGAATATTAGCATTTTACTTGGGGAATTTGGAAGAAGAATTCGAGGACGGTACTAGAGCTAGTTTACCAGAAATAAACAATTGGAATTACTCGATGCTAAAAATTTTAAGAGATATTTCTTTAACGAGTCTGAGAGATAGAGTAAATGACGCTTTCTTTCTTTCATGGTTAAAAGTGTCTTGCATAACAACTTATGAAGGAATGGAATCCAAGATTTAAACAATTTGAGAAAACTTTGGTGGTCTAAACTGGGATCAAATTAGCAAAAATAATAATTAAAATGGGAAAATATTCGAGCCTACATTGCCAGTTGCTCTAGAAATACCAGATGAAGTCGATAGCAGGTCCAGGAGAGGATAATAAGCATGATTTGGAAGCTTAAAATCCTGAAAAAATATATGCTCCAGAGCAGGAATAGATTCAGTCAGATGCAAATTAGTCTTGGGGCAATAAATATGCTTCATTGAAAGCAGAGATATTTTGCACAACCTTATGGTGACATGGGATGTTGAATAAGTGAAAGCCATGGGATGTTTCTTCCTTGGGTTTTAACAAAACTTACAACTCTATTGATAGATTATTTGTACAGCTATTTTTTCTTTTTTTTTCGACTTTCATGTTAAAGCTAATAGGATGGTCATTCATATTTTTCAAAATGTTTCAGCATGGATGGTAATCAATGGAGGCATTGAATAACACGGTTCCCTGTGAAAATTCAGTCGCCTATTTGTCTGCTAATTCCCTGAATATGCATTCTGGCCACTTATACTATAGGTTATTTGGCCAAATCAACGAAGGCATGATTAGCATATCACCACTAGCTTGGATTAATCCTTATGTTATATGACCAGTAGCTTGTAAAGCCGCTAGTCAATTAAATATAGAAGCTGAAATAAATTTTCTACTACAGCAGAACGCCTTTAGATATTTATGAATGGAGGGAAGGCGATAGGGAAGCATATAGGTTGAATGATGCAACTACAAGCTGTTGTGGTTAGAGTGCACAGTAATAAAAGGAAGTAAAATAGATGTGGCACAACAATGCAATGGAAGCATAGAAAATTGCGACCATCGGAATTCAAACTCTTGACCTTAATTCCAAGAAACATTACAGGAACATTGTCCTCATTACATGAACAGTTTAGAGATAGAATCCGAACTTCTACATTCAAAGCAAATACTGCACACATGGGGTTTGGTCTTTCCTATCCTAACGATACTCTGATCTTTGATGTCCTACTCCGAACTTGAAGAATGGGATCACAATTCCCTTGCCATTTTACATAGTCCCACATTACATGAACAGTTTAGAGATAGAATCCGAACTTCTACATTCAAAGCAAATACTGCACACATGGGGTTGGTCTTTCCTATCCTAACGATACTCTGTTCTTTGATGTCCTACTCCAAACTTGAAGAATGGGATCACAATTCCCTTGCCATTTTACATAGTCCCACAGCCTTTTATCACAGAACCCATGAGTCCATAGACTCTTCTCCCGATCCCAGATCCATCAAACACTAGCCATGACATTAGGGGTTGGGCTTGGATTATCTTTATTCATTCCAAGAATCCAAACCATCTTCCTGTCAGTCCTATGATCCTTTCCCCTCGCCTTCTGTCCCTGCTAAAATCAATTCAAAATTCTTTAATACCTTCAGGTAGTTGTCCCATGTTCTGTAATTCTTGGTTATCGTAGTTGACTGTCAACAATAGATTTAGGAAAGGGTATTTTTATCCACATTTCCTTTCCGTGTATAATAAGCGGCAGCCATAACTGGCCATTACTTTGCAAATGATGTGCTTCAGAATCAAGAGAGATCGTGTCTTTCCGTCGAACTTTATTGTGATCTGTGGTAAATAGTTGAGATTGGATGAAGTCGAGATCTCCAGCAAGCCTTGATATTGAACACCTAATGAACAATGAGGACTTCAATATGTCAAGTACTCTCCTGGCTAAAACAGAACAAAACATGCTAAAATGGAACTATTTTTTGTTGATGTGGGATTGCTAACTACTCAGGGATGCTCTTCCATCAGACTCCCCTTAGGAATTAAATGTAGCATCCTAGTCATAGGATTGGTAAATACAACATCAAATATGGCCTTCCAAATTGGCCAATTTTTGCTGGTGTTTCTTTCAAACCTTTTTTTGTTTCTCTCCATTAGGGAACCCAAACTTCTCAAACCCGTTGCTGATTTATTCACTATACCTCAGCATTGTTGATTTTAATTTGAGCTATGTTGGGTATCTTCATCCAAAGTGGATCTGAACAAGTGAATGATTGTAAGACTTAGTACCTAAGTGCAATTCAGCCATTAATATTAAAGACAATGCAAATGTGAAATTAAATGAGACTAGTGTTATGGAAAGCATCGTCCTAGGGGGTGCTCCTACCCAGTACCTTGCTTCGAAAATATAAAATATTAAAGTCTAAAGACAATGCAAATGTAAAAGTCAGAGACACTAGTGTTATGGAAAGCATCCTCGTATGGGCTGCTCCTCGAAAGAATCCTCGTACGGGCTGCTCCCACTCCAGAGCCATGCTTCTAGTGGGAGTGTCTAGGGCCCTGGTGAGTGTGCTCTCGAAAATCAGGAGCATGCTTTGGGCCCTTTTGGCATGCTTCCTGCCATTGTTAGGAGCACGACTTTCCTTGGATGCCCCCGGACCCTACAATCAAGCTCCAAAGGTGCTCCTTCCCACACTCTTGACACTTGCTCCCACACTTCAACCACACTTCCTTTCCGTTCTCTCATGATGCTCCCTCCTATGCTCTTTTTAAAATGAAGAAAAATGCCATTTTAAAAATTGTGTTTTTGGACCTTTCAATCTTCATACTTAAATTATCGAATTTATGTAATTGGCCTATTTTGTAAATATAACTCTTTGATCACACGAACAGTTGGTGAATAGTCTAGGGTCTAGTTGGTGAATAGCCTAGGGTCTATTTTCTAGTATATGGTTTAAGAATTCGTATGTTTGTAACTAATGGACGTTTGATGCTTGAATGATGAATCATTAATCTACCATGGATGACATTTCTAACTTTGTAATAATGTAGCAAAATCTCCCTCTTCTTTAGAGGATAGATATGAGGAGCACTGCCTTTGTGTCCTCTAAGGCATTTCCTCTAGGGAAGTCTTTTGCTTTTATCTTATAAACCCTTAGCAGTTCTTGTATATATCGAGCTCTTCCATTAGCACTTCTTTCTTTCCTAGTCTAGAGAGTTTACATCTTAGATTAGATGTGTCTTTGGTTTTTATAGGGGTGGTCATTGTGTTCCTAGTGTATTGATGTTGTTGTACTTAGTAAACCCATTGACCTATTTGTGGTTGTTTGTTTGACATTAATAGAATTATTTTATCTACAATTAGCACAAATATGTATATTTTACATATTTTGCAATTAATGTGACATTCTACAATTTTTTTCAAATATAAATGCATTATCTTATATATATATATATATATATATATAATGCTCCTGCTTTGGAATGAACATTCCCAGTGCTTGTTGGAAAATGTAATTGTTGTTGTACTTATGTCATTATATATGTTCTTCATGCTTTTAGGTTTTATTGAGTTAAAGAGTCAAAGTCCTATTTGGACTTATTGTAAAGAAAAAGGAAAAATAATTTTTTTAATATGTAATACAGTAATTTGGGTCAAAAACCCCTCTAGATGCCAAGTCACCCCAGCTCCAATGGAGATGTCTATTTGCACCCCTATGGAAAGTATAAATAGAAGATGATTTAAGCTCATTTGAACACACAATTTTGCTCAATATGACTCGAAAAATTGCAGAAGAAGAGGAAGGCCGAAATTTGAAGTTAATGGAGAATTTCTCTTGAAGTTTGATTTATGGAAGATCTTCCCTATTGCATCTCTTGTTGGAAATCTGCTGCTAGTCTCTTGTTGATGCATTTTGCTATGAAGAGGGAGGATCTGACTTGGCATCTTGATGCTTGAAGTCTTTGGTCATGGGTCTTGGATATCTCACTTTGATCTGATTCCATTAGAAGAGATTTTTTCTGGGTTTTCCACTTGGAGGGGTTCTACCCTAGCTTGGAGCCTATATCTTGTGTGAAGATGGAGGCCTAAAGATCACCCTATTGGCATTATAAACTTGTGTATTCTCTTGACACAGATCTGCAGTTCGTTTATATTCTTGGGTTTGCAATGTAATGATCGTTGGCATGCATTACAAAATCGTATTACATTATGAGGCTTGCACATATTACTGTATATATTCAATGACATCCTCTCTATTCTACAACTCAGATCCTTTTTATGTGACGTGAAGTAATCTCTAGTGGCATCGTAACATCGAGTTGCATCATATCAAATTTTAGTGGAATACGATATAACACTTTGACTCGAATCACATCACTTCCAAGGGATCTTGTTACCTGATTTGCTATACACAAAGTGGCTCACATGAACAGTGTCCCGTTTAATGGTTTTGCATCTCCTGTGATGGTTTGATCATCTACAATAATCAGTGGACAATGATCCTTTCAATTTGCCTTGATGTCTCTGAATGACCCTATTTATTATTCACTCGTTCAATGGCAAATAATGAAGGTGTGACAATGATACAATGGCATTGGGTACAGTGACATGATCTTGTAAGATAGTTGATTCTAACTCTACAGTAATTATTCATTGGGTAGCGACATTGAAGTTAACCCTTGACGATGATTTGTGACAAATAACTCGACATTGCTAGGGACACACCTCATGCTCAGTGGCTCGATCTTCAACAACAACATGACTTGTGACAATAGGTTTGCGGATTATATATAACCCTTCAATGACATCGATATCAGAGCTCCCTACACTTTATGACGTGATTATTTGACAACATTTTAGCTCTATGGCTTCTCTGAGAGGCTCACATTTCTGCCCGATTGGCTCGTTGATTAAATGATAGCTCACGTTGGTTACGCACAAACACTGTGGCTTTGCATTTTTGTTGAATCTGAAATAACCTAGTGATTCGTTCTATGGAAGCTCGTGACTTGCTTACATCAGATCAACAAAACCACTCTTATTACAGTTCTACATCATCCCTCTATGACATCAAACTTATATATGTGACTTCGAAGCAGTAACATTGCTCTCTAATCTCAGGCTGGCATTACTCCAGTTATCAAATAGTCATAAGATATCGCTTCTAGTATTATGGCTCTAGGCTTTGATCGATATTGCACTACAGTGACAGTAGATTGACACTCATTTATATAATTAAGGCTTGCTCACTGTAGATTGACACTCATTTATATAATTAAGGCTTGCTCTAAGAAATCTTGACAAGAACCTTTGTGACGATTTGTAAAATACATATCTCAACTATCAGAAGCAACAATTAATGAAGCTGACTTGGAGTTTGAAAGAAATGATGATGTCTCTTTTAAAGGAAATTGTTCAGGACCGGATCTCTGCAAGTAGGACAAGTAAAATTTGTAAGAGATACGTATACTTTACAATCTATGATAAGCCGTGGTACTATGATGCATAGTCTTTACCATAGTTAGGGTTTTGCAATATGTTTGTAGGGTCTTGCTATTTCATTTGCGGCAAGTCTTATCGTCTACATAATTGCTAGGATTTAGAATCTTAGGGTTTCTATACTCTACATTGAATTAACCCGAGGAGCGAAAACCATAACCCTAATTGTTTGTTCCCTCTAAAGGAATCCCTAGTTTTTGGGAAATGGACTCTAGGCTATATATTAAATCCTAGCAAAAGTTGGATTAAGACAAACCTAGGGCTTGAAGTCAAAACCCTAGGCCCCGGTGTTTCCGCTAAAAGCAAAAACCCTAATAAGGGTTTGATTAAGAAATTTCTAGGGTTTATAGCTAGAACCCTAGAATTACACTTTTGAATAATCATAGAAACCCTAGATTGACAAGATTAACATCATGCTCTTGTACTTGCATATTTTGCTTGGTTGTACTTGTTGGTGAGAATCGTAGATATATAATGAAGGCTATCAAAATGATGGAAGCAAGATGAGAAGGATGGAAGGACAAAGTAATGTAAGATTTGTGCTTAATGATGACTTCTTGATAATGGTGAGCATAATGGAAAGAGGGAAATGTCGTTGTTCATAAAAGATAAGTGTTCTATCTCTCTTCTTGTACTATTATTGATTTCTTTAGTAAATCTAGTCTCTTGCTTTATTTTCATTACTATATTGTAACTATTCTTTTGTGATCTCCCCAAATAGGATTGCAAGTACATGTTGAAAACTGTTTGGGCTAGAAAAAGTTATAATATAAAAAAAATAAAAGAAAGTTTGTGATAAGTCCTGGATTCTGAGGGAGCTTTGAATCTTGAAGGGTTGTGGATTTAGAGGAAGTTTTGGATCTAGAAAGAAATATGAAATAAAAGAAGCTTTGATTCAAAGGGAACAATTCAACTCTCAATTTTTAAGGTATATCTTTAAGTATTATCTTTAAATTATACTTAAAAGTCTAAAGCTATGACAAGCCTATGTCCTGGATGAAGTACGTGTACTTTAGGGACAAGCTTGGACTTACTAAGAGAAGTTCTCCTAGTAAGAGGGAACATTAATAAGATAACAATAGGGGCATACATTCTCCAGATTTAAGAAGAATAGCCTAGACTATTGTTGAGGGTAGACATTCTCCTAGTTTAGGACGAATGATCCTTAAGGCCTAGTTACTTAGTAGAGTAGACACCTTTCTGTGATAGAGTGGGTGGATTTGTCATGCTCGATTATTTGAGATTTTTGGCCTAGAGTGAGGCCTGTGATGTTAGGGTTTGACCAAGAAAATGGCAACCCTGTAATGTAAGGATCCTTTAGGGTTTTGACCCTATGGTGTGAGGAGTTGAATGCCCTGTAGGGTTTGGCCAAACCCGTGTAGTTGGAACATGGATGTTCCTGGAGGTTTGATCTTGGTGATGGTAAACCTGTTTTATTATGTATACCATGAGGTTGAGGCGCCAACTAGATCATGGTGACTAGTTGTTGTACCTTAGGCTGAATAGCCTGTATGATGTTTCTTAGGGTTGATACTTTGACAATAGCCTAAATGGTAGCTAGATCCCTGTAATATGGGTTGGTACCTAGATCCTTGTGGGATGTTGGGTTGGTACCTTAGCAGTAGCCTAGATGGTACCTATATCCTTGTGAGATGTTGGTTTGGTACCTTGGAAATAGCTTAGATGGTACCTAGATCCTTGAAAGATGCTGGGTTGGTACCTTGGCAGTAGCCTAAATGGTACCTAGATCCTTGAAAGATCTTGGGTTGATACCTTGGCAGTAGCCTAGATGGTATCTATATCCCTAGAATAGTATATGCTGGTTATGATGTTGATCCAACTATTATGAGAATATTTATATCTTTTTTTTGTTTATAAGGGGTGCGGCACTGCCTTATGCCGGGTTCGGGCATAAGCAGACTACGCCTCTTTACGACCTCCAACACCAATTTAATTCCCTTAAACCGTGTAGTCTTTAATTTTCATTAACCGAACCACTTATAATTAACTGTTATATAAATCTGTTATATAAGTTAACTTATAATCCTCGTTCAGCATTCATAACATAACCATAAATCATAAAACTGCAAACATAGAACCAAGACACCAATTTGAGGAGGCCCGACCCAAACCCGGGTGACGCCTCTGAAAACCGTTCTTTATACAATTCACAGTTTTACAATTACAATTCGAGTGAGCCGTTCGGCCTCACTCTCTAGACAGTCAACCTGCACGACGCTTCGTCGTTTACAACAATCCCGTTCGGGACTTGCCGACCCAATCAACTGCCCGAACGATCTCTCGATCGTTCCACGGACCCTACGGACTGCCGAACTACCGCAGCTGTTTTTGTCGTGCCTCGGCGCGCCCTGCCTGCGCTCTCAACCGGCGGCACTGTCACCTGTTTCGTTCAGACCCGTTCACCGTCCGGGTGCGTTTCCGCACTTGCCTTACTGCGCCCTCCGTTCAACCTGTTCGCTGCTCGAACAGTCCCGACCACTTACTTCCGCCTCCCACCGGGAGTTCTCCTTCACATCGTCGCAAAGAGCCTGTTGTGCGAAGGTGTAGCCGAAGCCTTAGAACGACTTGCTGCTTGATCGACTTGATCCTTGATGCCTTTGTCCAAATGAGCGCTCTCATATTTATAAGGTTCCTCGCTCACTTGGTGGAGTGTCGGTTACTCAAGCCGACCTCCCTTTTGTTTGAACGACGCCCCTACTTCCATTCGGCCGACGTCTTGTTCCGTTTCGGGTGGCGTGTTATTTGTCGTTCGGGGTGGGTCGGCCTATTTCATATGGCCACCCACGCCCACGATATAACTCGTCCGCCCTTGTCTCCCGTGCGTTCGCTCTATGCGTGGTCCGTGTCGCTTGGTGGATCGTGCCGTTTGGTCTCGCCCATGTTGCCTTGCCCGCTGTTCGGTACTCCTGCCCACGTCGCGCGCCTGCCGTTCGGGTCCGCCCATCGCACGTTCCCCTTTGCTGTTCGGTCCATGCTCATCGTTCGCCGGTTGCTTGTTCGTTCGGGCGGGCACCTCTCGTGTTGCCCAGCCTACACCGTTGTTCCGCCCGGGTGGGCAGTCGTTCGGACTGTCGCCCCTCTTACCGCCGGTCGTCGTGTAGTCTCGCGCCCTGCTTGTGTCGTTCGTTCAACACCCGGTGCGGGTGGGTACATGTTCGTGTCACCCACCGCCCGATTCTCCGTGTCGAACTTACGTTTGTTCGGGCGCTCCGCCTCCGCTGTCCGCCCATGCTGCCCGATGCCTTCCTGCGTTACATCGGTTAAGTGTATTTTTTGTGTCGGGTCGTCCAACCGAACCGTTTAGTGACGGGTCCGCCCATCGTCGTTCGGGACGTCCACAACAGATGGTATCAGAGCTCTAGGTTGGAGCTGGTGAACGAGTCAGTCGCAGGGTTGAAAGGCACCGGGTTAACAGATCAACAGGTTACCAAGGACAAGTGGTGAATGGTAGGGACTAGATCGCAAAAGAAAATGGCGGCCAGTTCGCAAGCCGGAAACCACGTAACAAAAGATGAGTCAAGAGAAACGACACCCGGGTTCGTGGATAAAGTGATTGAACGAGTGGACGGTCTAGAGGATTCATGGAACCAAGAAGTAACCTCCTTAAGGAAGGAACGGGACGAAATGATCGATGAACTCAAGGCTAAATATGAGTACCAGGATCTTTGGAATACCCAGCTTGAGGAAAGGGTGAAAGAGGTCGAAGAATCAAGAGACCAGGGACTGGCGGAAATCTCGAATTTAAAGACAGCTCTTAGTAAAGTAGTCCAAGCTCTTGAAGAGGCTAAGGACGAGATAATGGTGCTAAAAAGAGCCATGAGACATAATTCGGGAGTGGGAGTACCGCACGTAAAGGTTAAAGAACCAGAATCATACGATGGAACCAGGAGCGCAAAGGTTCTCGGGAATTTTTTGTGGGATATGGAACAGTATCTCGAGAGGTTGAATCTGACTCAAGGAGAAGCGCAAGTCAGAGTGGCAGCTCAATTTCTAACAAATGATGCGAAAATGTGGTGGAGAAGGAGAGCAGATCAGGTGGCTAACGGCAGCGTAGAGGACGTCACCTCCTGGGACGACATGAAGAAGATCATGCAAACTCATTTCAGTCCACAGGATGAGACCTGGGAGGCAAGGTCCCGAATCAAATATCTCAAGCAAACAGGGAGCCTGCAAGCGTACCAGCAAGAGTATTCAAGTGCAGTCTTGGAACTGCCCGATATGTCCGAGAAAGATAAAGTCTTCAACTTTATCATCGGATTGAAGCCATGGGCCCGAAATGAAGTCAAAAGACAGAAAATCCAAACGCTTGAAGAAGCTTTTGCGGCAGTTGATAGGCTCGTTGACCACTATGACGAAACTCCCAATGAGAAGAAGAAGCCGGAAAAACCGAAAGAGAAAAAGAGGGAAGGCGCTTCGAGGGGAGAAAACTTAACAAGAGAAAAGAAACCCCTGAAATGCTGGATATGCGAAGGACCACATATGGCAAGAAATTGCAGCTTGAAACCAAAGGTAACGGCCGCCGTTCAGGAAGAGGAGGAAGAAGACACATCGGTTGGGATGATGCAAATCCTCGGGGCCTCAGCCGCAGCAAAAGTTACCTCTAGAAGAAATCCCGAAAGGAATAGGTTGGAGTATGTGAACATGGAGATTGGTGGAGTCAAGGTACTTACAATGGTGGATAGCGGAGCTTCGCACAACTTCATGAGCGAAGACATTGCAAGGAAGTTGGGTCTAAAGTTCGTGCTCGTAGATGCACACATGAAGACCGTAAACTCCCCTCCGACAGCAATTTTGGGTGTAGCAGAAAGAGTGGAAACAGTGCTAGGTGAATGGTCCGGAAAGGTAGACTTCACCATAGTACGGATTGACGATTATGAGGCAGTCTTGGGGATGGAATTCATGAAACAACATGAAGCCATGGTAGTGCCTCATTTGAGGAAAATCTACATCTATGACGGAAGGTCAGATGTGCCGATAGGAGTACCCACTATGGGCGTAACCAAGAGAGACCATAGGTTGGGAGGAATGCAAGTGGAAAGAAACGAAGAGGTGAACACAAAACTTGCCAGTATGGAAGTAAAATTCACCGACCTAGAATTAGTCGTCAGGGCGCTCTCAGAAAGCCTTTTGGACTTGACAAGAAGAGTGGACAGGATAGAGGAAGACGACGAAATGGACGAGGTGTATGCTAAACGGTCAGCTCAGGAGGAGGACCAGGAAGCGTACCTAAGGTGGCTAGAATTGGAGGATCCGGATGCATGGATAGAATGGGTGGGTAGAGAACCTCCCGGTTCATCCCCCTCCACTTAAGCAAAACGAGGAGGTGGGCTCACCGTTGGTTGCTCAAGGCCGTGAGCCCGAAAAGGAGATTGAGCAGGTTGGTCCGTCAGGCAACAGAATTGTGGGGTTCCCACACAGGATTGAGCCAGGGACCGAAACAATAAGTGTTGCTTAACACTTGCGCAGGGAAATCCATGATGACTTGGAGGACGGAAGTATTGAGGAGCCGGGTCGATATTCCGACTTGGTGTAGTATGGGATGCACACTCCCGAATCGTGCACTGGATTACGAAACGGGAGGGCGACTCGATATGGAAGGACGAAGAGGGCATGATGGTGTTGTCGAGGTCGACAACGGAATAAGGTGGGGGAGGATGTAACGCCCTGGGAACTGGGCGCGCCACACGACTGGGGGCGTCCCGAACAACGATGGGCGGACCCGTCACTAAACGGTTCGGTTGGACGACCCGACACAAAAATACACTTAACCGATGTAACGCAGGATGGCATCGGGCAGCATGGGCGGCAAACGGAGGTGAACGCCCGAACAAATACACATGGGCGGACAGCGGAGGCGGAGCGCCCGAACAAACGTAAGTTCGACACGGGAATCGGGCGGTGGGTGACACGAACATGTACCCACCCGCACCGGGTGTTGAACGAACGACACAAGCAGGGCGAGAGTCTACACGACGACCGGCGGTAAGAAGGGCGACAGTCCGAACGACTGCCCACCCGGGCGGAACAACGGTGTAGGCTGGGCAATACGAAAGGTGCCCGCCCGAACGAACAAGCAACCGGCGAACGATGAAGCGTGGACCGAACAGCGAAGGGGAACGTGCGATGGGCGGACCCGAACGGCAGGCGCGCGACATGGGCAGGAGTACCGAACAGCGGGCAAGGCAAACATGGGCGAGACCAAACGGCACGATCCACCAAGCGACACGGACCACGCATAGATTGAACGCACGGGAGACAAGGGCGGACGAGTTATATCGTGGGCGTGGGGGGCCATATGAAATAGGCCGACCCACCCCGAACGACAAATAACACGCCACCCGAAATGGAACAAGACGTCGGCCGAATGGAAGTAGGGGCGTCGTTCAAACAAAAGGGAGGTCGGCTTGAGTAACCGACACTCCACCAAGTGAGCGAGGAACCTTATAAATATGAGAGCGCTCATTTGGACAAAGGATCAAGCATCAAGCGCTCAAGTGATCAAACGATCAAGTCATTCGTTCTAAGGCTTCGGCTACACCTTCGCACAACAGGCCGTTGCGACGATGTGAAGGGAGACTCCCGGTGGGAGGCGGAAGTGGTCGGGACTGTTCGAGCAGTGAACAGGGCGAACGAAGGGCGCAGCAAGAATAGTGCAGAACGCACTCGGATGGTGGCAGGTCTGAACGAAACAGGGTACGGTGTCAACAAGAAGTGCGGGCAGCGCACTAAGACCCGGAACGCCGCTGCGGTAATTCGGTAGTCTGCAGATCCGCGGGTCGGTCAAGCGACCGTGTGGTTTTCGGTTAAGTCGGGGTCGTGCCTAAAACGGACGACGTATTTGTACAGGCCGAGGACTCGGTTGATAGCGTGCGGCCCAACGGGCGCATCTATCCTTTGTAATACGAATTGAAATTGTTAAAGAGTTAACAAGTTGGGCGACC
>APFE030716959.1:612-19402 GCA_000404065.3 Pinus taeda | reverse complement strand
AGTAAATTGTGCTACAATTACGGAAACTGAAAAACTGAAAGAGACAGTTGCGGGGGTCCAAATGGGATAGGCGGGTGGCCACTAAAATCCACCTGGATCACTCCTACAATGGGTCACTTCTTGTCGACATCAGCTCATTATCCAAGAAGTCGACCTAGGAATAACCCTTTCAGTACTTTGAAGCTTGCATGCCTCAAAAGTTTCTCACTTTCGGCGACAGGTTTACATTAATGGCCTTCGACCGAGAGATTTTGCATGGTGTTTGACACCAAGTCCTTTTTTCGCACCACGCAGATTTTATTGTAGTACCTTGAGGGTCATTGTCATTATTGGTGATTCCTCTCGCGCCTGTTAACAGCTTACATCATTGGCTGGTAATCAGGTGATGTCTTTTCATGTTCGACTCCAGAACATTTTTTCACATGGATTGACTTGTACTCCAAGTGAATATTGAACGAATTTTGAAGACCCTGGATCTAGTTTCATCCATCCGGGCTGCGATATATTCAGGGATATAAAGACATCAAATGTACATCATTGCCAAACAGATGATCATCCAAATCAAAGGATGATGAGTCCGAATCATTAGTTTGCTACACAG
Source organism: Pinus taeda (assembly GCA_000404065.3). Classification (NCBI taxonomy): domain Eukaryota; kingdom Viridiplantae; phylum Streptophyta; class Pinopsida; order Pinales; family Pinaceae; genus Pinus; species Pinus taeda. The sequence goes on along the minus strand of APFE030716959.1, from coordinate 18,801 downwards.
ATGATTGTCTGTCCTATGTACATGAAAATTAATTTATAAAGTTGAGCATGGGAATGCCCGCCTCAGCTAGATCATGAAAAATATTATGAAGATAATGTATTGTATTGTATCTTATTATAGGTCGCCTCCGAACTCGAAAAAACTTCAGATCCTCATGATAAAGCATTTCAGCCGACATCAAAAGATTAACGACCTCATGCTTTAGGGGGCAACTATTATAGACATTTTTGGGCACTGCAACCCCAACCATAAATGTCCATAAACTGAGGGCTCCTAAGTCCCTAAAAGTATTGCTTCACTACCTAAAGGAACAAGGTCAGCTGATTACATCATCTCCCAGAAGTTCTCCACTAAAAAACTGCTGAGAAATGGTCAAAACGGGACCATACTGAATACCCAATGCAGAGGGTGTGATTCATATCACCTTCCAAGTGTAAAGGGTACGATGGATACTGGATGGCCCCTCTGTAGGGTGCGATGGGCGAGAATGGACAAATGGCAGAGACAGTTTGCGAGGTGGAAGATCATAGAATCCTCTAGAAGCTTCCCCTCTAACACCTTCCTCTCTGTTTTCGACCAAGGATGAGTAAGAGATCATCAGTCTCCAAGTGGAATCAAAAACTAAAGAGAGGACACTAATAAAAAACCCAGAAGATGACTCACCCCCCTACAATCATCTATATATGGATCCCTCAACGCAGAGATCCAAAGGATGGAATCTTGTATCTTATAGAGAAGTGCTGTTGGTTTTCTGGTGAAATTTCATAGTGTTGGGTGATCTAAGATTTACTTGAGGTGAAGAAGGGCTTTCTTACTGGAGGATGATGCTGGGTCAGAACAATTCATTGTAATCCTCTTTTTATTCTTGATATTAATAAAGCTATTCAAGTTTTGCTCCACATTCTTGTATGTTTGATTGTATATGCATTTGTGTGGTTAATACATATCTGGTCCTGTGTTATTTATGAATATAGATCTATGTTCTTCAATAGTATTATGCTATTTTGATTCCATAGGTGCTCTTTGAAGCTGGGCAGACAAAGAAGAAGCGGTAAAGGTCTATTAGGAAGGAGAGGAATCAAGCAAGGAACCAAGCGCAAGACTAAGGTTAGTGTCCTTTGTTTCACTCTTATCTATTTTTCATAAAGGAAAGTGAAATTAGTCTTTACTTGTTTGTTTCTAAGATAGCTACCAGTCTTAGTGGGAATAGCAGCTCCGAGTAGACACTATTCTTGGTAACAAAGATCCCACTCTAAAACTAGAAGGGCAATATTCTCAGTTTCCAAAGTGGTTTTGTGGTTACCTTTGTGATTTTTCCCCAACCTCAAAAATTACGGGGTGATAACATGTACACCTCTATAAATTTTAATAGTTGAAATATTTACATAAAATAAGTCTCTTCTTCCACAAAAAATAAAGTCTCACACACCAATTTAAAAAGTGACTTCATAATAACCTTAAATTTTATATTATTATTATTATTTTTATTAAATAATAATTCACAATTAGCTAAAATAGTATTCTATTAAAAAAAAATATCATCCATCATTTAATTACCAACCAAATCAACTAAAATAACCAAAATTATTCCTCTTAGAGTTTATTTTTCCTAATGTATTCCTCTAAATAGAATACTTCGAACATACTTTTAGAGCACTTTCACATACTTTTGTATGGTATATTTTTCCCCGAACTTTCACTTTAAATCAGTATTTAAACACCACTTTAAATAAGTATCCAAACAATTTTAATAATTAAAATAGCTTAACAATTTTTGGATGAAAAACAATCCCTTGTTCTCGGAAATTTGGATTCTCTTCATCCGTCATTATTAAAATTGGTCCTCTATTTTTATTATTATTATGTTCTTTTTTCTTTGGTCCTGTGGTTTTATTATGTTCCTTCTTTTTTTACTTTCCATCCTCTCTCTTTAGAATTTCTTACCTTTCGCAACCACTTTTTGAATCAATACCTTCCATCTTAAACTTAGTCTGGTTCTCAAGTATGTGGTAACAATTCCAAGGAAGTCTGTCCAATATGAAATTTCGAGGGCAGAAAGGGAAATTGCAAGACAACGTGGTTGCTTCATTGATACTGAGGTGGTAGTGACATAGTTGATTTGGTTCATAAATTTAGTCACACCCACGGTAGCTTCAACGAGTATATAGAGAGAATAATATTCTATCCCAACAAAATACCATCCATCATTTAATTACTAACCAAATCAACTAAAATAACTAAAATGATTCTTGTTACAGTTCATTTTTTCCTAATGTATTCCTCTAGTACAAGTGCACAACAATTTTGTAGATGTCATCCAAAATTGTGATCATAGATTGTGATGAATAAATTGAATCCATCTAAATGGTTAAAATTGTGGCTCCAACAATGGATTATGAAATTCCAAGGTTTTTCAGTTTATATTTCCAAAGTTCCTCACAATGAGAGTCCCTATACAATGCCAAATTTTATTTAATAAAGGTCATTAATATATAGGTGCAATACATGATGGGCCTCCAAATTAGACATAAATTAAGGCCCATATAACTTTTCTTAGGCACATGAAATCTATATTAAACCTCTCCTTCTACACTTAATGATGTTTTTTTAGCTTTAATATGTTTATTAGGTAGGTTTATGGATAATTGCATATTTGTGTCTAATATTATCTATTTTTGTGAAATATTGTGAGAATATTGGGCAAATTATGGAGATAAGGAGGAGGATATAATTTAGGCACTTGCTCCCTACTATAGGAGGGTAAATATTGCATAATAAATCAACAATATATTATGAAATTATGCCATAGATTTTGGAACTCCAATGATTGAGAAAATCTAGGAATGTGTTCTGTGTCATTTAATGCAGATTCCTAGTATTGGGAACCAAATCCACTAGTTGAGAGATTTTGGAGGGAAAATCTTCCTCTCTTCATGGGGAATGCTCCATAATAATTTTGTAAGTACCAAGTCGAATTTTTCTCTAGGGGCTGATTTTTATTAGTCATCTTGTCGAGAGAGATTTAAATTTTTGCAGCTCCAGTTTCATTTCTTGCAGGGATGTATTTGTATTGATGGAAATAATGAATATTGGTGCCATGTTTAGCTTCTAAATATTCATATCCTTTATAGGACTCTGATTTTCCTTGGTCTTGGCCATCCTATGAGCCTCAGAGCCCTCTTGTATCATTTACTTTTCATCCTTTTACTTCTTATTCACATGCATATCTTGTTCTTGTGTTTTTCTATTTCTGCATTTAGTATTGATAATTTCTTGTTTTAGGATTGGGTTAAATGGTTGAAGTAAGTTATTTTACAGGATCAAAAGCATAAATTCATCCTTTAAACAACTTTGGAAGGTCACATTAATCATTGAACTACTTGGATTAGTTTTCTTATTCCCAAATCTAAATTTATGGAAGTCCCGTGTGGCAAATAGTACAAAATTTTTGTTATTTTTTAGAACATGCTAATGAGCTTCAATAGAGTTGATTCCACTTGAATTATATCACACAAACATTCCAGTTAATAACACAATTCACCCCATTTCATTCTCACTTGATCAGGTTAGGAATTTGATAGATTAGCTAGTTCACTAATTCTAGAATTTGTAATCATTTTAGACTAGTGATTTTCTGCTATTTTTTAGCATGTGTTAATAGAGGTATGGATACCTAAGACATCCTAGTCAATAAAAAATTTGTCCCATCCAATTTGTATTTTATTTTCTTGGTCATTTGGTGAATCATATCTTCATGTAGCAAACCTGTTTCCTATAGCAGATTCATGTAAAACTCTTCCAACATGTATATTCTTGCACACATTTGCTCAAAAAGGTTGGCTTTTGCCCCTTAGGGTTAAATCATGACACCTAGGCTCTAAATAAATGGTTGAGGAGGAATAAACATCATTTATGACTTTCCTTTTTACCCATGCAAAACATATTAGTGAATTGGGTTAATGGACAAATTTATGAATTGGATAATACAATAATATTTTCTTGATTGCCACATCCAATGAACTTTGTCAATGTATATAACTTTTTTAGATTTAATGATTGCTATTTAGTTAATGATATTTACTTTATTTAATTATAATATTTCCTTGTATTTTCTTTCTTGCAATAGGTTAAGGTTTCCATTTCGAGCATTTCCATTTCTACAACTAGTTAGGATTTGATTTCATTACATACACTCCATTATATCATGTCAACAAAGGAAGGACACATTGTATGTTGCACATATAGTTATGATATCTATTAATTTTGTACAAACCCTGGGTTGATAACTAAATTTGGTACCCTTGGGAGTTGCGACATTCTTGTTGCAATACTGAGGCTCATCACATTTTGGTGCCATTGTTGGGGAGGTGTCAAAGTATGCATTGTTTTCTTCCCTATTTGATTCATTTATTTTAATTTCTGGAAGAAAACAAAAAAATAAAAATCATTATGCATATTTCATTTCAAAAATAGAAAATTGCATTACATTAACATTCTTATTAAAAAATAAAAATTCCTCCTTGATTTGATCACATGGTACAGTAAGAACCACACCACCATCCACTTTTGTAGGTAGAAGAAGAAGAGGTGGTAGAGAATATAGAATAAATGGATGGAGATGATGATAATGAAGAATATCCTCTTGGATTTCCCTTTCAATATACGGATATCAGTGTCCACATGAAGAGAATCTCTCCATCTTTCCTTCCCAAGTTCCATGATATGAGGTCAGAGGATCGGGAAACCTTTATGTTTGAATTTGAAATTGTTTGTATATCATATGGTTACTTATTAAACACTCAAAAATTGAGATTGTTTCTGGCAACATTGAAGGATAGAGCTCTTAAATGGTTCATGAGCTTAGGGACCAATTTAATAATATTATGGAATGATATGCAAAATATATTTCTAGAAAAATAAATACTGTGATCTTAAAGAATAAATCTTTAAAATGAATAAAAAATAAGATGAGATTCTTGAGGATCTAATAGAGAGGTTCATGTATAATGTTAAGAGGGAAAAACTACATCATTTATGATCCGACACACTAAAAACCCTCTTACTTAGAATAATTAGGGATGAATGGATTGATCTCCTTGATCTCATGAGTAGAGGTTATGTATATGACTTATCATTTTAAGAAATTTTTGAAATATGCAAAAACATATCAAGAGGAAGGACAACAACAAGTTAATCAGCATCAAGATCAGTAGGTCAAGCTAAACTTGGAAATTTGCTTGATAGCTTTAAAACAAAAATTCTTAGCAATCTAAGTGAACAAGTAAAAATGTTAAGAATACAAAATGAGTAAAGAGAAGATGTTGATATTTGTGTTGTCCATGCAAAATCACATGATGTTAAATATTGCCCCTCATTAGCAAGGTTGAAGGAAGTTTACCAAGAGGACAATGGAGCAAGTCAATTGTCAATGAAGATATGTTATGTAGCTCTAAGAGGACCATGGCAACCTATTCAACCTGATATGATGCAAAAGCCTAATTCACAATTTCAATCTTGTCATATCAAAGTAATTAGAACGCACCCTTTCCTTGAAAACCTTGGCCATCACAACCCTAAAACTAATCTTGGCAACAAGGTTGGAAAAGAACTTATAGGATTCATCCACAATAGCCTGAATATTTTCCTCAATATCCTCCATACCCAAATATATTCTATCCCTACCATTCACCTCCACCATAACCACAACGCCAACCATATCCATCACAAAGATCCATTCCCACTCAACTACCTATACTACCATTCCCAAACCCACACAAGGAAGTAGCTCAGCCCACTTACAATGTTGAGGCACAACACTTCCAAACATCTCCTCTTGATGTCAATGGTATTCATCTTAACTCAAGAAGAACATTGAAAAAATGAGATTCTCTTGATGTCATTGAAGGACAACATTTAAAAAAAGAAGATTCAAATGAGAAGACCAAAGAATCATAGGTTTCACTTGATGAAGAGAAAACATGAGAGAGTTCCCTCATGATTACCATCTTATCGTTCATGTTTTCAAGAGAATAATCAACAAAAAGAAGAAGATTTGAACTTCATGGAAGAAGAAGACATCCAAGATGATCCAAATCAACAAGTGGACTAGAAGCATCTAAACTATATTGAAATATGGTTCAATACAATCAGTAATTTGTAGCCACACACTCTTCTTCAATAGTTCTTGATCTCATCTCAATCAAAGCATTTGGTCTCTGAAATTCAGGTACATGTTAAAGCATATATTTGAAGAGTACACATCATTTTATATGTCATCTTGATGTGCACATGGATTCATTGGAAGTATTATTATACTTGAAAGAGATTTTATTTTTCAAGTAGAGTATGATAGGAAAAAAATGGAAAATAAGAGACAAAAATAAAATCTCAGGTGAAAACATCCTTTGAGACACCTAACATTTGGCTCATTGATTGAAAACCTCCATGAGGGGGTAAATGGGTTGGGAAAAAGGACAAAAAAGACAAAAATAAAATATTCTAGGTGAAAACCTCCTTTGAGGTGCCTAGGTAGACCTACTAGTTGAAAACTTCATTGAGGCGGCTAGTAGGCCTAGAAGAAAAAATAAATAAATAAATCTTTGCTCCATGTATATCTCTCTCATGAATGTAGGTGTTCTCTAACCTCTACAAGCAACAAAAACAAGTTAGCCACCAAAAGAAAAGTTGATCAAAATCCTAGTCAAAGGAAGTCAAACTTCGACTTTCTCTTTCTTTGCTCAGATGCTCCAGAAGAACCAAGGCCATGCCAATCCATCACCCTCATCTATTTCAACCATCCACTCATCATTCCCAAACTTTTTCCACTCATTTTCCTTGTAGTCCTAAAATTCTACAGGAAGGCTTTGCTTTTCTATAGGAAGTAAAAATACATAGAGCAAAATTTATTTTTGTCATATCTTGAAAACCATGCATCCATTTTCCAAGTTGTTTCATGGAGAGATGAATATGGATCATAGTAACATGCCCAAGCAATTTCAACAAATTATGATGCACACTTTTTTATAAATTGACCTTGACCACCTACATCCATTTTTAAATTTTCTCGATATTTGCGCATCCATTTACCAAGCAATTTCATAAGGAGATGCATATGGATGATGGTAACATGCCCAAGAAATTTCAACAAATACTAGTGCACAATTGTCGAGGGATTGACCTCCATCACCTATAACCATTTTTAATTTTTCTCGAGATTCATGCATCCATTGGCCAAATTTTTTAACGGGGAGGTGCATAAGGATGATGGAAACATGCTAAAACAAATTCAGGTCATTGCAGTATGCCATTTGGGAGATATGAGAAAAACAAGTATGCTACAAGTTTGCTAAAGGAAATTGCTACAGGATGTCCTGAACTACTATAAGATGTCATGTACTACTATAGGAAGTTGGCTGAGGGGGTTTGGAAGAAAATAATGGTGAGATGAAGTGATGGAAGGGTGCATGATAGTTGTGAAAAGTGTGGGGAAGGTGTTGCGAGAGGGATCCCCCAAGGGCATTTTTGGGGCTAAAAGCCCAGGTTTAAGTCAATTTTTGTAATATTATTGTAAAGACTCCGCAATTTCTAGCCGTGGAGCGCGAAGGTGTTATATGTCATAAAGGGTATTCTTCCCTTAGTTTTGTAAAAGTAAAGTTGGTTGTAAGAGAACTACCCATGGTCTGCGGACCATGGGATTATATAAAAAGAGCTAAGCTCTAAGTAATTGGAAGAAGAAGACAATGATGAATGATGTAATAGAATCATAGATTTAGAGCGAGAAGTCTATGTCTTGGGTTGTACTGTAGGTAAAGGCTTTGTAGCTAAGTGCACAGGGGCCTAAGGTAGAAGACCACAACTGAGTGCGTAGACCCCTACAGCTGTGTGCGTAGGGCAGACAGAGGTTGTAACCACTTGGAAGATATTAATAAAGAGAGACATTCTACAATTCTGTGTCTTTGTTCTGTTGATGCATCTTAATATGTTATGTATGAATTTTTTTTATTATGCTTATATGGTGCATGAATGAATGCAATTACATTGAATAACTCAATGCATATATGAATATCTCTTTATGCAGGGATAACCATAATTGTTTGATAAGGTAAACAAGGCACTTAGATTAATTGAGGAATTTGTATGGCACGCTGCCATAGCAACGTGAAAGCACCTGAGCAACAAGCTTGGGATGCGAAAAGGATGATCGTATCCTTTCATGGAGGTATTAAATAATGAAATGTAGGGTTTGTCTTGCAAGCCCCAGAGTGAAGCAATCTACGTGAAGTAAGGGAATGAGGGAATCAAACAACATCACAACCATGTCACGGTGCGGAAACTTGGTTCCAACATCCCCCCATGTTGCTTCAGGCAAGACTTCGGTCCGTGCTCCGTGGGCTAATGCCGGAAGGGCCAGTAGTGTAGGGATTTGTTTAGCTAATTAAAGTTGAACCTCGGTTAGGCCCCCTCAAGCCAACAAATGGTTCCATTGCACGGACCAGAATCTTCATGAGAGATGTGTGATGTCGTATCATTGGAATACAACTAAGAAGGAGATTGGAGACTGGTTGGATAGAAACATCCACGAATTTGCAGTGCAAAAGAACAGAAATCCATCACTGACAAAGGAATAGTGGTTAGATAGATACCTATATATAGAAATCCATGAGATCTTTTTTTGCTCCTTCCCTATTGAGCTATACGAGTGGATCACTAGGCTAGCAGATACCCAAGGAAAGTGGAAACTTGATGGTCGTATTGTGTGGACCTCAGAGCTAGTGCAAAGGTTGAAAACATCAGAGGATAAAATCGCCTGCACTATCGATCATTGGCTCGATCATGTCATAGGAGGATTTGTCACTGAATTCGCAGTTGACCCCTCAGTCAGCTATAGTGAGCTGGAGCAGTGATTTTTCAAAGGACCGCGAGGTAAGTACGTGAAATCCTTGAATACTTTGATTTAATGCTATCGTGCGAAAGATGGGTTATGTAGATACCTTGATGTTCAGAACTACATGAAGAAGAAAAAATTACAAGAACGATGGACAAAAGGGTCTGAAGTATAGTCCATTATTTTCACCTCCGCTAAGTGACGAGGAAGGGATAACGAAGGTTTCTCCGTGAAGTGCTATTTAGTTAATATGACAAGGATTCGAATGAAGACCACCTCCACCCACGCCATCTCCAACTTCACCACCATCACCCCCGATTTCACCCGTACCACCTCCACCTCCAACGCAATTCAGTATGGAAAACGTAGTAAAGCTGCCTTTGTTCAAAGGCTTGGGAAATGAGGATCCAAACCAATTGTGGTTCGTTGTGAAAGCTGTATGGGAAGAAAACGGTGTTACAGATGATCATATAAAGAAGGTGACATTGGTTAGTGCCCTGCAATATTGCGCGCTAACCTGGTATATCAATTACTCGAATGATAACCTGAATCCTAGAGTAGCAGACATCCATACAACACTAAATAAGGAATTTAGTAGGCCTAAATCGAAGGTGCAGTCGATTGTGGGATTCAAAGAGATCGTGATGCAACTAGGTGAGACACCTTGGGAACTAGATCAGAGGCTAAAATGTACAATCCGTGAAGCCAACATGAATTTAAAAAATGGACAACCGTGAGTGGTTTGTGGACTCGATACTACCACACTTAAAGAGTGTGTTGTCGTAACAGAAGATAACAACTCAGGCGAAGGCCTTGGAGATTGCCATGAGACTACATGAAACTCTAATGCAAGATCCTAATCTAGGAGTTCAACAGATCCATGCGCAGCTGAAGAATCTATGCCTTGGGATGCAAAGCTTGAAGCAGGATAGTATGGTGCCTAAAATTGAAGAGCCAGGGTCATGACAAAGACCATTGCTAGGTCTTTGCAAACTATATTGTAGGAGGAGGATTGATGCCTTTAAGGCCAGAAGTTCAAGTAGGACCTATTGTGGTAGGAAAACATGCCACAGATAACTATCATATGTTGCAGAAGTATGTACAAACACTGCAACAACTGTTTTGCAACTTTTGTAGATTGGTAGGGCACGATGAGCATAATTGCAAGAGTTATGAACTAATGATGGATAGAACTCCCGCCTATAGGGTTCAGGCTGAAATGTGGCCCCTTTACCAGAGTGCATGGATGGAACAGACAAGATTTCAGGGATGTGGATGATGCCGAGGTGGAGGACGACCTGACAAAGGTCAAGGACAGTTGATCTGCTACAATTGCAGCGGACTAGGACAGTACACCCGTGATTACACTATCCCAACACGTTCGTTGTACAAGTATTACACGTCGTTTGATCATGAAACAGAAGATTTTCCTACGCTGATAGCTAGGATACGTGACAAAGGGGTGCTACTACCTCCACCGACTAAGAACCTGCAGATGATGAGGTCTGAGCCACACGAAGAAGATCCAAACGTAAATATAGTTTTCAGAAGTGGAATCACAACGAGATATGACAAAGGGAAGCAACCAGAAGATAGTGTGTGGGTCTGCAAAGCTCCAACAAAGGAGGCTGAGTTTGATTTGGATCACGCACATGAAACCTTCATGGAAGCTAAGAAGAACTTCGTTGAGGCCTCCACCTCAGGAAGAAAGATAAGCCTGAGTAGGAGATGGACCCCTATATGCTCACAACTTTCCTGGAAACGTATATGAAGTTGTTGCACGACAGTAAGGCTGTGAAAGGATTACAGGAACTCATCAATATATGCACTGGAACCACGCCAAGTGAGTCACACGTAGTACAAAAGATTGGCAAACAAACAAGGATGGGACGTGAGACGAGATTGACCACACAGCTATGAGAGTATGAAATGGATCACATCATTTTGGACCTAGGGTCGGATACAAATGTCCTACCAAAATAGACTTGGGAACAGATGGGGAGACCTGTGCTGCAATGGTCTCCGATTTATCTAAGGATGGAAAATTAGCAGAAGATCATCCCCATGGGGCAACTGCAGGGGGTGACTGTGGATATTGAGGGAACGAGTACATTGATTGATTTTGAAGTAATAGAGATAGTGGATCAAAACAATCCCTATCCTGCCTCTTGGAAATTGACTGGGCTACTGATATGAGTGTGGTAATCAATCTAAAGAAGCAAAAAATGATCTTTGAGAAGAAATCGTTGCGCTTAATAGTACCCTTTGATCATGCTGAAGGATCGTGCTACACTAAACCTATTTGCGATTATAAGAGCGATGATGAACTGGACTGTATCCGCAATATAATAGCACGAAACCAAGATTGTGTGAATCCTGCCACGGATGGATGGATTACATGGGATTGTGAGATTTCCCATACTTCAGACTTTAATGAAGAAAGAGAACAATAGAAGAATCAGTTACATGAAGTAGCTACGTTGAATTGCAACATGGTGACTAGGTCACTACGCTATGTGTCATCAGAGGTAAGAAATATGCCTACTTCTAATGGCTTGAATGAGGTAGATATCTTTTTTGATGCATTTGAAAGGGAGGTACCAGAAAATTAGCGCTTCGAGGCCTATGCCCGCAAGATGGTGGGGTATGCACAAGGGAAGATTTGATGATTGGCATGAATGTAGGAGGATGATGAGAACATGATTTGGGAAACCTAAGCTGCAACTGTCAAACAAGTATGTTGGGAAAAATGATCCACGTGCTCATCTGTCCAAATGGACCTAGGCTTATGGAGAAAAGCCCCAACCTAAGTGGTTGCACCTATTCTGTCATACCCTGGATGTTATCCCAATGAATTGGTATATAGAAAGAGAGCTCTGCCACGTGACAGTCAAATGGGATGTCCTGTGCAAAGGATTCATGATGACCTTCAGTTTTGAGGATGGGTTTGACAATATTGATGAAGCGCTACAAGAGATGAAAGCAGCTATCTTTAGGATACCACAAGATCCTTTAGACCTGACTTAGTCTGAATGGGCTACTCAGCTAAACCACGCGCTAGAATGTTATAATGTAACTACTGAAGAAGAGGACGAGGATCCATAAATGATTAACATTCCAGAAACAGAAGGTCACATTGAGGTTCAAGGACCGCAGATTGAGAATCTTGATATAACTGCGTCGTTGAAAATTAAACAAGTACAAATTGGTAGGGAGGCAGAACCCAAATTTGTGAAGATTGGAGACTATTAGTATGATGCGATGGTGGATAAGGTCGCTGAATTTCTCTACAAATGCCAGGACTTATTCCTTACCAAGTTTATGGATCTAAAAGGAATAATTGAGGACCTAGAAATGATGAAGATCATGTTAAAGCTAGACATGAAGCCAGTTAAGCAAAGGCCTTATCATTTCAATCTGAAATATAAGGAGAAGGTCCACTTAGAGCTATACAAGATGCTCGTAGTAGGTATCATTGAGCCTATGGAAGAATTAGATTGGGTAATCCCAATGGTGGTGAAAGAGAAGAAGCAGAAGGATGAGATAAAGATATGTGTGGATCTCAGAAAATTGAATGACGCTTGTGTGCATGATCCTTTCCCGACTATGTTCATGAATGAAGTGTTGGACAATGTAGGCAATGAGGAAGCATATTCTTTCACTGATGGGTTCTTTGGGTACCACCAAATCAAAATCGCGTTGGAGGATAGGAGCAAGACAACCTTCGAAACTGAGTGGGGTTGTTTTGAGTACACTGTAATGCCCTTTAGATTGAAGAATGCGCCTGCAATCTTTTCGCGCATGGTCATTACAACATTTAAATAATTTATTCATAAGTTCCTATAGGTATATTTTGATGACTGGACTGTATTTGGGCTGTTTAAGTGCCATGTAGCAAGCTTATGCTTGATGCTGGATACCTATCGAAGATACCAGATCACTCTCAATCTCAAAAAGTGTATGTTTTGCATTCCTTTTGGAAACCTATTGGGGCATGTGATTTGTAGTCAAGGACTGATGGTAGACCCCGCAAAGATCGTGGTGATACTGAACTTGGAAGCACCAAGGAATGTGAAACAAAAGCATGCTACTCTGGGGCATACAGGATATTATAGAAAGTTTATCGAAAGCTATGCCCAGATCACTGTACATATGGAGAAATTGTTGAAGAAGGATGTCATGTTCTGCTAGAACGATGACTATGAGAAGAGCTTGGACATATTGAAAGAAAAGATGGCTACCACATCGGTTCTAGTCTTCCCAGACTTGAAGAAAGATTTTCATGTACATGTCGACGTGTCATGTATAGCGCTGGGAGAAGTACTAACACAGGCCGGTGGAGAAGGCTTGGACCATCCTATCGCATTCGCGAGTCATAGGTTATCCAAAGTAGAGAAGAATTATTCCACCATTGAGCACGAAGGGCTAGCTATGGTGTATGTGCTCCAGAAGTATCGACACTACTTGTTAGGAGGCCATTTTAATATTTATATGGATCACTCTACGCTGAAGTACCTAGTCAGTAAGCCTGTTTTGGGGGCGAGAATCTGCAGATGGTTCTTATTGTTCCAGGAGTACGATTTTGAAGTTTTCATGAAGCTTGGATGATTGAACGGGGGACCCAATCATCTGTTGCACATCGAAACGGGGGAGGAACCTACTAACTTGGATGAAGGATTGCATGACATGCATCTATTTTCAGTGCGTGTTGTAGATGATCACTTTGAGGATATAATACACTTCCTAACAACAGGAACTGCACCAGAAGGATACACTATCTAGCAAAAGAAGGAAATAGTGGTGCGCACAACATATTTCACTGTCATTGTTGGGCATCTATACAAAATGGGAATAAATGAAATATTGCGACAATATGTACCTGAGTTAGAAAGAAGCAACATCCTTGCAGATGCTCATGGGGATGCCGCAGGAGGAAATTATATAAGGAGAGAAATCACACAGAATATTCTATGCAAAAGGTTGTGGTGGCCAACCCTTCATCAGGATTCTAAAGCATATTGCAAGGCGTGTGATATATGTTAGAGAATAGGCAGGCCATCATAGAGGGATGAAATGCCTTTGAATCCACAAAGGACATTGTAACCCTTCAAGAAGTGGGCGATCAAATTTGTAGGACCCATTAAACCACAAGGAAAGAAAGGAGCAAGATACATTATCACTGTGACAGAGTATTCGAATCATTGGGTAGAAGCACAATAGGTGAAGGATTGCACAGGCATGATGACTGCGAAGTTCCTATTTAAGCATGTACTAACGTGATTTGGATGCTCGAAAATCTTGATGAGTGATCGTGGTATGCACTTCCTGAATGAGACAATCAGTGTGGTGATGGAAGAATTTTAGGTATATCACCAGAAGAGAACACCTTATCACCCACAAGCTAACGGAATATTGGAGGAATTCAACAAAGTGCTCGAAAATGCGCTGACCAAGGTTTGTAATGCTCAGTGAAGTTCTTGGGACGTACGCATACTTGCAGTACTGTGGCCTTATCAAATGAAATGAAAGAAATTGATTGGACAAACCCCTTTTAGGCTTGTCTATGGTGTGGAAGCAGTAATGCCTATGGAATACATGGTACTGTTGGGTTGTGTTATATACTTTCCACAACTAGCCCATGTAGTTAACCGGGGGGTTAGAAGGGGGGCAGAGCCCCCCCCCCCCCCTTTCGTTGCACCGATTGTGTAGCGGGGGGAGTCACAAGGGGGTTCAAGGGGTGCAGGTAACCCCACTTTATGGGGTCTGGGGTAGTCCCCCAAAAAATTTTGGTTTTGGAACCTATGTTAGCTTGGGTGGACCCACCTATGGTTTTGTGCATGATTTTCGCACATGTTTTTGGACGCGATGGTTTTTCAGTCCATGGTTTTGGACGCGATGGTTTTTGGTCCATGGTATTGGATGCTTCGGCATGTATAAATATGCATTATAACATTGAAAGGAAAATGATTAAAAATCAAGCTAGTAGTCCTAGTTTCGGGATCCAGGGAAAATCTCTGTGTATATGTGTTTTATGTGTTATGTTCTCGCATTGTTTATTTTCTATTTTTTAGAATTCATATGCAGGTAATTTATATATGGGGTTAAAACCTACATTTGGTATCAGAGTTGTTTTAGCTTCAAGGGGACGCCTTTATTACTGAGGGGTTTTGCTCGGGCCTGTGGTAGGCCCTATTCAGTGGGAGATATACGGGATCGATTCTGGTGGTGAAAGAAGATGGTGAACAATGGAAAGATAGAGATCGAAAAATTTAATGGTTAGAGTTTTGAGTTGTGGAAACTCAAGTGGAGGATCTGTTGGTGGATAAAGATTAGTGGATCGTGGTAGATCCGGGTACTAAACCAACGAGAGTGTCTGATGAAGAATGGAAGAAGTTGGATTGAAAGGCAAAGAGCACAATACGATTATGGGTCTCAAATTCAGTATTGTTGAATGTATCAGTGGAAGCTACGATGAAGGCCTTGTGGGACAAGTTAGGGACTTTGTACCAATCTAAGTCTATGGTGAATAAACTGTTCCTACAAAAAAAGTTGTATAACCTGAGGATGAAACATGGAGACTCGGTGACAAAGAATCTGAATGCGTTTAATACTGTGGTAAGTCAATTATCGTCTGTTGATATCAAAATTTCAGATGAAGATAAGTGCATTAGTTTTTTGTGTTCTCTACCAGATTCGTGGGATAGTCTAGTTATTGCAATAGGTATCAATCCAACTGCCTTGTAGTTTGATGAAATAGTATGATCCTTGCTGATGGAGGAGATGAGATGGAAAAATATGGAGAGAGAGAATGGTGATGTCTTGTCTATACGAGGATAGTCCCAAAATAGAAACAAAAATAATTTATCGAGTGGGAGATCTAAATCTCTTGGAAAACCTGTAAGGTGGTGTGCTGGAAGTGCGGAAATGAAGGGCACTATAAAAGGGACTGTAAATCTAAAGCTCTTGACAAAGGAAAGGGATCTGATGATGCTCCTTCTGCAGAGGCGAAAACAACCTGAGATTAAGGTGGTGATGTGTACTTGGCTTCTTCAAGTACACATGTAGATCATGAGGCATGGTTGATTGACTCAGGTGCATCCTTTCTTCACTCCCCATAGAGAGTGGTTCTGTGAGTATGAGAAATATGATGGTGGTGATGTCTTCTTAGGGGATGGTAGGAAGGCTAGAATCATTGGTCACGGAAAAGTAAAGTTGAATTTGCAAGGTTGAATGGTTAGAACACTTCCGGGTGTTCTACATATTCCTACATTGTCCAGAAATCTAATTTCTGTAAGCAAGCTGGATGATGTAGGTGTAAAAATAGTGTTTGAGAAGGATACCTGCAAGATGGTTCGAGGAGCACTGGTATTGATGCAGGGAGTTTAGATTGGAACTCTGTATAAGCTATAAGGTAGCATTTTTGTTGATGGGTGCAACAATTCTGTGGTTCTTGAAAGTGGAGTAGAAAATATAGTGGTCTCTGGAGAGAAGACCATGTTGTGGCACCAAAGGCTTGGACATATTGGAAAGAAGGGCCTTCAAATACTTCATGGTAAAATTATGGTAGAAGCTATGAGTAATATCTCTCTAGATTTTGATTTCTGTGAAAATTGTGTATATGGAAAGCAAAATCGAGTGAGTTTCCCCTTTGGTGGTAAGAGGGTGAAAAAAAATTAGAGCTTGTGCATAGTGATGTGTTTGGACCTATGAAGGTTCCATCACTGGGTAAGTCTGTGTACTATGTATCATTTATAGATGGCTTCTCAAGAAATACATGGATATATTTCCTTAAGAAGAAATCTGAAGTCTTTGACAGGTTTAAACAATTTAAGGCTCTGGTGGAAAACCAGACAGAGAAGAAGATAAAGGTGCTAAGGACAGATAACGGTGGAGAGTTTTGCAGAAAGGAATTTGAAGAATTCTATAAAAAGTGTGGTATAGCACAACAAAATACTACTCCATATACACCTCAGCAAAACGGAGTTGTAGAAAGAATGAATAAGACGTTGATGGAAAGGGCAAGAAGCATTCTTAGTGGTGTCGGGTTACGACAGGAATTCTAGGCAGAGGCAGTGGATACTGCCTGTTACCTAGTCAACAGGTCACCTTCATCAGCGTTGGAGGATAAGACTCCACAAGAGTTATGGACTAGTAATAAACCCTCTCTTTCAAATTTGAGGGTATTTAGATGTTATGCCTATGTACATGTTCCAAAGGAGAAACAAACCAAGTTGGATAGTAAAGTTGAGACTTCCTACAAGTTTTCTATACTTTGTTGCATCCTCAAATTCCTTTCCTTCAGTAGATGTGAGCTTTAAGTTTTGTTACATTGGAGTGGTAAGAGGATTGCACTCTATCATACCAAATATGTTTAACAAATCTCCAATGTATTTCTTTTGAGAAATAAATATGGACATTGGATGTTGGGTTACTCAATGCCAAGATAGTAATGAACATAGCCCAAATCAGTCATGTCAAAACTTTTCCCCAATTCCTTCTTTATGGATGAAATGTAGCTTTCATTGTTCCCTGTCATTAAAATATCATCTACATATACTACAAGATATACAACTGTTTTGCCAACTTTCTTAACAAATAAAGTTGCATCATCAAGATCAAAATGATTGAAGTTGTGTTTCAGAAGATGCTCAGTTAGTTTTTCATACCAGGCTTGTGGTGCTTATTTGAGGCCATACAAGGACTTCACAAGTTTGCATACTTTATGTTCATGTCCTTTCACAGCAAATCCTTAAGGCTGGGACATAAAAACATTCTCTTTTAGATCTCCATTCAAGAAGGCAGTTTTTACATCCATTTGATGGACTTTCCAACCGTTCTGAGCTGCTAGTGGAAAGAGTGTTCGAATGGTGGCCCATTTTGCTGTGGGGGCAAAATTTTCCTCATAATCGACCCCTTCCTTCTGTGCAAAACCTTTTGCCACAAGCCTAGCTTTGTGCTTGTCAAGTGAGCCATTAGCTTTGTACTTGTTCTTGTAGACCCACTTGCAGGCAATTGGTTTGGTTCCAAATGGAGGATCAACCAGCTTCCAAGTGTTGTTCTTTATGAGGGCATCATATTCCTTTTGCATCGCTTCTTTCCATTCATCATGAGAATCAAATTCTTTAAAGGAAGTTCGTTCAAAATCTGTAGACAAGTTCAATTCACAATCATAAGAAACATCCATATCAAAAGGTGAATTCGAGTCATCTACATCACCTCCATTTTGTCGGTTTGAATTTCTGGTTCCTGTTTTTCCAATTTCATCAGGATGAACACTTTCAAGTGTCTTCATCAGCCACTTTGGG
>APFE030716954.1:24277-49072 GCA_000404065.3 Pinus taeda | reverse complement strand
TAGGAGGTCGCTGACTGGGTGGTGGATGGGTGTGCCAGACGTGAGGAGAGTGGCTAGATTCACCGTAAATGCCTTCATGGCCATTATACCCCTCCTCGTGGGCTTGCTCCTTGCTGTTTGACATAAGATCCTCCTTGCCTTTTGCCTGAAGATTCTCTAGCTGCATACTTAGTCCGCTAAGCTCTCTTTGCATTCTCTCCAGATCTAGTCTGCGAAGCTGATTTTGGATTTCGTTCACATTTTCTTCCAGTTTGTCCATCCTTTCATTGGCCATCACTTGAGCTCTAGTTGCTACCATACACCGACCAAATGAAAAATTGGGACCGCCAAAAAAATTTCACAATTAATTGAATGGTACAATTAATTTTTATTTTTTTATTTTTTTTTATTTTTTGCTCCTAACAGAGTTTTACTCCTTCTTGATCAATACTGCAATCGCCAAATCCTCAAAATTTCAATGCGGCCAAAAGTCCTGCGACAATTATACCCTGGTATAGGAACCCTTCACAACGCTTCTAGTCTGGTGGATCTGAGAGATCTGAATGGCGGATCGGGTAGCGCTGGACAGCTGAACTGACTACTTTGGCAGATATGATGAATCTAATAGATCGGAACTGACTGATTGGGACCGATGTCTGCTGCTGCTGCACTCCTTTTCTCAAGCGGATCTGGAAGAGATGATGAGTAAAAAGGAAACTAGGGTCTTGAGGAGTGTCAGGTGCTACAAATCGCAATATACATAAGGGTCTGGCAGTAGTATTCGGCCCAATGTTTCAGGGCTCTAACTAAGGAGGGTTGACCATACCCTTAGCCGTACCACCCGACTACCCTATCGTACGGGCGAGTAATCTCTCCGAGTGTTGTTCTCAGTGTACTGTAGCCGCAAGACGGTCGCTGGTTTATCTAAGGCGAGGTTTTCAGGGAGCCTATGGGGCTTCTGATATACCCAGAGGGTACGTGGAAGACAGTCCGTGCATGGTTCTGTCTGATGCGCTACTACTCGAAGGGGTACCCACAGGGGTTACAAGGGAGTCCAATAGACGTGGCCACCTCTTGTATTTCCTACGTGCATGCCTCCCCAAATCCGCAGATTTATGCGCTCAACGACAGATCCCGCGGTTTAAAGACGCTGGAACACGTCTCGAGCCAAAAAAAATAAAAATTTGCTACTAAATGGAGATCCCACCGGCCTTGGAAAGTGCTCTGATACCACTTGTTATGCTCTTAACCTGCAAATGATACCCAAATATAGAATATGCGAAGAAAAGAGACCCAGAATACAGAATATGCAAAGAAACGATACCCAGAACACAGAATAGCAATAAATTTATTATTCAGAGAGTAATGTTCACTTGCCTCTTCGAGGGGGCAACCTCCAATAGACCAGAGCTCGATTACAAAATAAGTCACGATGCTCCTCGCAGGGAGTTTCTATCCTTTATATATGACTCCTACGTGCAATACCACGGGCCAATACCGTGTATTACTAATACCATCTATCTAATACTACGGCCCATTTGCAACTAACTGTGGTTCCGTTATTAATTGCGGATTAACCACTTACAATTATTAATATGGGCTTTATTGACTCTTGACTATGACGTGGTCCCATTACATAGATAAGGGGGTTAGGGTGGGACCCTAACAGGCTCTGATTACACCGACCAGTTAATGCGTGTCCACAATACGGTTTCAAAACCACCATTTCCCTGGCCGGTAAAGTTTGGCAGATAGGGACCTCTGGGGGATTGCATATAGCGATTCGATTAAATCAATGGTCGCGTACAGGCCTACACAAGGAGCAATTTAATACTTGCGTGACGTGAAGTTTTTTTTTTTTGACAACCAGTTTTTGCGAGTAGAACATTAATGAAATTTAATGTAGTTCGTAGAATATAGGTAAAGGTTTTAATTTTAATATTTTTATTATTATTCACGGTACATGTAATATGTAATTTTTTTTTATCACATATGCAATGTAATATGCATAGAAATGTAAAGGAGGAGTAAACAGGGCAGTGAGTGAGTGAAAAAGGAAAGGAAAATTCGCAGCAGTGAATGAATGTAATTTTTGTTGTTGAAATGCAATCTTTGTTGCTGAAATGCAATCTCCAGCAGTGGGAGTGAATGTAAGAGATTTTTACATCAGTAAATGTCAGTTTTATTTTTACACACATTAGTGTAAAAATAAATTTTTGGAGCTAAAACAGAGTATTTTTTTTGTTTTTGTTTTAAGTGTATCTGAAGTAGTCTTGGAGAATCCCTCTGGCAGAGAAAGGAATTTGTAACTGCAATGGTTTGATTAATGAATGCAAAGTGTTTATTTTGGTGTGTGAAACTCTGCTCCAGCAAACAAATTTTTTATCCTGTGGCAAAAACAGAGCATTGTCTTCAATCTTTTGTTTGAAATTACTAGAAATTTCCAACAAATGTTTGGGCTGATCCTTAATACTAGTGAAAGGTCCATTGTTCTTTGATGGAAGTAAGGTTTGATGTAGACTGCTTGACGAGAAGAAGGGCAAGCATGTATATCTCACAATATTCACACGTAGCTTGATATCAGATCCTTGATATTTTTTATGTACTTAACTGGTTGCCAAGTTATTCTATAGAAAGGGAAATTCATAATATACGGGCGGAGATTCCCAATAGTAGGGGCAAATTTCTTCATTTCTAAAGGCTAGTGGAATTCCCAACCACGAGCTACTGAATAGGTATCTTCATCGATTGAGGTAAGGTTTTTTATAGCTATTGCGTTTGCAGTAAATGATCATTTCATTTAGGGAGAGCAAATTGATGTTGTCTTCAACCTACGAGTTGGAGCCAGTGCAAGGTTGGGGGTCTCTACTTCCAGATAGGTATTCTTCATCCACGCACTTGATCACAATGGAGCCGGGATTTCAGGCTAGAAAACTGAAAAGCGGGTGAAGGAACGCTCAAATTGATTTAATGTTGTTAATATTATGAGAAAGTCGCTCAACCGGGACAAGCTGGGAAGAGGAATTGGATTCGGCTTTTTGTTCTAGGTCCCATGCAGACGTGCCCCATGGAATGGATAGTTAAGTCGACCTCCCATGCTAGATGCATTCTTTTCGTCAGATCACTCTATTTCAATCAAACCGGGGAGAATGTTTTGAAGTTGTCCCTATCCCCAGGGTCGATCTCCTTCTTCTCTCCCGTATGCTGATCTGGGGGTTCTAAGTATCGAGCAGAAAGTCAACTCATTGAATGGGTGAATGATGGTTCCCAAATGATGAAAGGTATCTGTTCTTTGGGGGCGTGGGATATTTTCTTACTACTGAAATTGGAAAACTATGGAAAGTAGGTATCTGGTCTGTAAATGTTTCTTCAGATTGAAGTCTCCCCAATAAGTATCTCCTCCTCTTCCTCTCCCGATCGGGGTTGTAGTGTCCAGTGTACGTAAAAATGGATCTGCACAAAAAGGTTGTAGTATCAAAGGGGGAGGGGGAGGGTCTTTCCTTGCGTCCAACAAGAACTACTTCTATTTAGTATATCTATAAACACACTGTCTTTCATTCGATCCGGGTGGTTCTCATTCAAGTGGTCTCTTTGTGCCACAGTTTAAGATAGGACGAGGAAAGTCACTTTTGATTGCACATTAGCATATAAAACAGATAATTTCAAGCCTCTTGTTGGCCTTGAATGTATATTGTAACATTGAATGGAATAACTATTTTCTTTTGATATCAGGCTATTTTTTCAGCCTTGTAACAAGAAAATAATAGGGCAATAAGTTAAACTGAAATTTTGATGAGACTTGGTGTAATGAACATGTGAACTATATACTAAAATTGTACTTTTTATGTACTCTAGTATTATTTTAAATTGATCCCTCACCCACTTACATTGTGAAATTTGATCACATTCCACGCTCTTTTGTACCCTAGATATAGTAATGTGAACGACTACAAACTATGTATACAATTCTCGTAATCTGCTTTCAAGCTTGCCTTATTGTGCTTTTTTTGTGTGAGTATCTCCTTGCATTGTTGATATTGTGCTCCTATCCAAATTATATCTCTAAATATGTTAACTTGATTAGTAAAAAAGTTGACTATGGAGTTTAGGCATGGTATGCCAGATTTCACTCCCCTCTTTCTCTAACATCAAGGTGATCACTCGAGTTTCTCACCTTAAGGATGACGATAAAGGTCATAGCTTCCCAGTTTTTGTTCACTCTCGTTCAAGCAAAACGAGCAATAGAATTGTATTTTCAACTTATACTCTTCATACTCATGCAAAAGAGATTGCCCATGATAGTGTACCCATCCTTAGCTCGTTAAAGCAAATTCACTTACAGAACACATCAGCAGCTCTATTTAACAATCGAAGAACATTATATCCAAGTAAAACACATCACATGGAACACTGAGAATCAATCCAAATATGAATTTCAATATTTCATTGATGATAAGTATGCAACACAATCATATTGTTCATCACATATTCACTATCAAAAGTTTTTCTATAAATACACTGCAATTACATATCAACTACAAATTACATCTGTTACATATATTTTTTCGGCTTCTAATTCTTCAGCTTCCCTCTTGATCTCTTCCACTTCATTTTCCTATTGATCTATTTTTTCTTCCACTCTCTCAAATCTTCACAAACCCTTTGATGCATCCTTTAACCTGCAACACAACATTATGGGGTGTTTAGTCTTCTGCAGCCTATCAATCGGCAACCTAATCTTGTGGTACAACATGGGGGCCTGCAACTAACTGATCCTGGTTTGCTTTTATGTGTGCAGCCTGATGCCCTAAAATATAACGTTGTGGTGTTTCCATAGGCTTATAACCCCATCTTACAGTTCCCATAACTTATTTGAATCGACTGGCCTGATACCTAACCCTTTCGAACTTACAGAGGACAGAAACCTAACCTTGACATTCTCAAGTGTAATCTGACAACTTCCTCAGGTTTGGAACAAATCCTTAAGGGGCATAATATACCCATAATATTCTCAAAGAATGTAGAATTTTTATTGCACACATATCTCTGTGCTATACAATCTTGTTACATCCTATGTCACTGGAGTGCATGTTTTTTCGTGTGGTCCAAATATGCCCAATTTTATCATGTGCATTGGTAGTTTGGCTCTTAAGCAATAAATTGTGTGAAGTTTATCTAGGGTCATAATTCCAATATGTCCACAAAAGAGAGTTTATATATATGCTATAACTGACAAGGAATAATTATTATTACTAGTGTTTTGCTTTCTTGAAGCATATTGTGTATGGTCCTCTTTGGTTAACATACAATGTTTGGAATCCACGGACAGTTTGACTAGGTTTCACTTGAATATTTCATAATTCAGATGTTGTGTATCTATTAAGCTGCCACATGTTATTCTTCAGGAATATGAAATAAAGAATCTGACATTTAGTTATCTTTTAAAGGTCCATTCTGAGTATTTCGTTGTAAACTCTGCCAGAAAATTTTAAAGTTTTAGTGCTTCTGCTAATCACTATGAGTATTTACGTCATGGTACAATAGATATTGAATGCATCCAATAATACTCATCTACATTTCTGTATGTAGCTATAAAGTAAAAATGTATCAAATAGCAAATATTGATTATTGCCATTCATTGAACTCTGCACCCCACTACAACCCAACTCTTAGTCAAGGAAGAAGATATTGTCACTTGCATTCTATTATGTAAGTGACCAGCCAAAATTGCAAAAAGACACATCATCAATCATATAACCACCCTTTTGTGATCTCCTTGGTCATGGTCCACTATATTAAGAGGTCGAACACATGCAATATCCATATGTTGATATGGACCACAAATAGTTTGTATGCATGTTCTCGTTTTAACTTTTGGAGTAGGTAGAGTGTTTTCTGTCACCTACATCTTACCTTCACCACATTATACAATGGTTGTTTCTTTGGTTTGTGGTAATGTTATCTTCATATGTTCTTGGAATTCTATTTGTTTTCCCGTTGAAGAAAAATAAGAACTATAATCTATTTGACATTTCTTAAGATTGATATTATAGCTACTTCAAAGAATTTTACTTGCTATAACAGGTTTCATTTATAGGCTTTCATAATCTCAGCCCTAAGGTTGAGGAGGGAATATATCAAGTGCTTTCTCGTATCAGGCTAGAGTCAGAGGTCATGGCAGGTTCAAGCAGCAATGTAGCTTCAACATCAACAAGAGCTTCTTCCTCTTCATCAAAAAAGGAAAATAGGTCTCAATTTGAAAGGAAACTTGGGGAGTTCTTCATTCACTAGATTTCAGCAAACACATCACCAACATATGGAGAAGGTTTTAGAATGGGTAATGTAGCTATCATTCAGTATGGTCTATGTCGAACATTGGATCATATTTGTTTGGCAAGAAACTTTCCTCTATGAGTTTTGAGGCATGTAAATATGGCGTAACTTAAAAGGAGATATCAATGGGATGTTAAATTGTCCTTCTCCCAATTTCTTCAAGAAAAACCCAAGAAAGTTGGTGGATTGCAAGAAAACACTCTTTATCAACCTTCTAAAAATAGTCGCAATATTCACTCTCACACTAATTTTGATGGCCAAAAACAAAATTCTTGGAAAAGTCAAGATATTGAAAAAATTCCTCCTGATGGTAGGGTATCTTCCTAGTATATGAATTTTGATGGGAGGTAACAATATAACTCATTAGAGGACCAAGGTAAAGTCTGAATCTAACAGAATCTTTCATCTTATGTCCAAGGAGCAGAGTTGTTGGAGAAGAAGTGAAGAACAAGGATCTGAACAGAGTAATATTTTAGTAAATGCCAACAAAGGGCATGATAAGAATGAAAATGAAAATATCACACATTTAGAACTGGAGAAACTAGGTAGTCATGTGAAAAAATTTGAGGATCAAACATATCACATAAGAAATGAGGTAGGAAAAGACACAATCGTTTCATTTCAGCATTAAGATCCAAACATTAATTTAAGCCAGAATGGGTAGATAATATATCAAGAAGGTTTTCACATGAGTAGATTTACTAGGAATCCTAATGTAGATAATAATGAGAGAAATGTAGAAAAGTATGAGCAAGCAATAGAAAGCAACTACCAGTTGAATTCTAACAATGTTATCTGGGACTCTTGTGCCAAAAATAGACGTGTTGGGAACAATTTGGTCTGTCAACAGGAAAATGGTTCAATAACTTTAAATACATTTCCCAATCTATGACAATTCTCAGAGATATGAAAATGATATAAATAGGTCACAATATAGTCAAAATGATTCCACAAGTGTTGGTTAGATAACAAGCAAAGGGAATTCTAATCGGAGTGAAAAATATGGAAGTGATTACACTATGAAAAGTCCACAAAGGGAAGATGATTTGCAATCTTAAAGTAATATGAATCACTGGGAGCTAAGTAAAATGAGTATTGGTTCAGGTGAAAGTTGTGGAAATGATATGCTAAGAATTCCCCCTAGGCACTTGCTCCAGTAGGCAGTAGGAATGGATTCAATGAACTAGTGGCATGCAGAAAGTGTTAGCCAAGAATCATTTTACTTAGGCCCCAGTGATTGAGTACTAGTGCTCATGAAAGTTCTGGAAATGATATGTTGAGAATGCCCCCTAGGCATATGCTCCAACAGGTAGTAGGAATGGATTCAATGAACTAGTGGCATGCAGAAAGTGTTAAACAAGACTCACTTCTAAGAGGAATAGTGTAGATGAATTCTCAAGGGAAAAAGGGTCCTGAACAAGTAGACTTTATGAGTTCAAAGCTGATTAGGACAGGCTCACAAAATAGAACTATGAATGCAGGAGAGGTATTAAATTTATTCACTTTATTTGGACTTGAAAGAAATATCTAATCTATGAATATTCTCGATCCTTGTAAGAAGTTCATTTTCTCAGTATTGTGCATCCTTTTATCTCAATTGAAAATACTTCGAAAGAAGTTCATTTTCTCAGTATTGTGCATCCTTTTATCTCAATTGAAAATACTTCGTGCTTAGATTGATATCATATGCTTGATTTGTGTGCAACCCTTTTGTAGTAAGTAGTTGTTTCTTTTGCAGGATGTTTTGAATCCAAATTTGCAAACCAATTTAAGAGAACATCTGGGAGGAGGACATTCGAGGGACTTTTCTATAGGTTATGCTTCTGAAAACTCATATGTATTTGACAGCCCCACAAACACATTTAGTTCAAACAAACCATCATCTTTATTAGGGAAAGGTTATGGTTCATGTTTTGTTATTAAGTAATTTTCCTATTTGTTGTTCCATCAACTTTTCCTAGTTTTCTATATTACAATATACTGAGATGTTCAATTTTTGCATATAAACTTTTCTATCTAGCTAAAACCTTCTTGACCCTCTAAGAAAGTCAGATAATACAAATGAAAGTAACACATTAAATCACACTATATTTAGTGAACATAATGCATTTGTTGACCCCAACAAATCTACTTCGCCTTATGTTTCAGTTACTCATTTTGGTCATAACCATTCATTAAGCCCTCTCTCTCCTCAGGGTTTTGGACTTAGACTCACTCAAGATTATTTATCAAAATTAGGTGATGCACTACCATAATTGAAGGAAAGAGCTTGCAAGTAGCCACCTCATCAATGCCATTAAGTGTTCCCTCTAGATCATCACCAACAAGTGTAAAAGAGAATGTTGTAAAGTTGGACAAACCACCATACTTCGCAACCTACAATATTCATCCTTCAACTCAATTAAATATATTCAACACCCAAATGCGAATGGAAAACTTATATCAATTCCTGAATCAACAGTTCCACATGAGTTATCTAAAGACAAGCCAACATGCAGGGTAACATGATCTCCACTCATCTACTTCAAGTCTCACAAGATGTAGCTATTGGAGGGAAAATAATATTGACTTACCATTCAACGATGTTCTCTATAGTTTCTTTTGTAAATTTTGTTATAGAAAAGGAAACTGAGATGTAGGGCTCTCTCACCCCCTCAACTTGACCTTTCAGTCAAATCAATTAACAAAATTATTTACATGTTCAAGATGGGCTTGGAAGAAGCCATCAGTTTATGCCTGTAATCATGTTGTTTGTTTAGGTTTCTCTTTGTGATGGCCCCACCATATCATCCACTCCAATTTTAAGTTGGGGGTTTCTTAAAACTAAAACAATTATTTGACCATCATGATTGCATACACATTTTCCATGCTCTATGGTACAATACCCATGTGATTATTAAATGAGCTAGAGTGGAGGAACCATAGAGCTAGAATGTAGCTAGGGTTCTACAAGGGGTGCCTAAATAATGGCCGCATCTTTCACTCTTTGTGCCATTATCGTAGAGGCCCAATATTTCTCTTTGAAACTATTTTGTTTATTTGTTTGCTTTTGCAAGGCATTTGAATCTATCGTGGCTCATGAGAGAGGCCTTGTTTTAGAGGTGATACGGCATTGGATTCTATCATGAGACTATATGAGTCAGTGTTTGGTCATTCCTACACTATCCACATCTTCTTAGACTACCTTAGGAGTACTATAGAGGTCAAATAGGAATTCCACCCCTATGCCATATTCCAAGAATGAATGTGGTATCTCATGGGATAAATCAATCCATGAGAAAGTAAGGTAAACCAAAGGTTAAACCACCTCCACCCTCACACTATCGTGATGTCACTCAACTTGTCTCGAAATCACAAAACCAAACCAAGCTTGGATGCACCAAAATTCCTTCACCATCCCTTGAGGAATTTTCCTATCTCCACCAACCTGTTGAGGGCTTCCCAGAGAAGACCATATCCACCCCAAACCTTTCGGATTTTCTTGACACCATCTCACCTGCATCTAAAATCTTCCGGAAATCCAAGACTTAATAGGAGTGAATCCTATCACACCATGGTTATCCAGAAATGGCAAGGCAAGGCTAAAACCACTGTCAAACCCAACAAAACCCATGCTAATGAAAACTAATGAACCAAATACATAGATGCATGTACCATGCATGTCAGAGCTAGCTAGGAAATCATACATGCAACCTGTTACTTGTAAGCATTTCTGCAGAAGCTACTTGATCCAACTCTTCCTTCCTTAATCCTTCCTTTCCTTTGTCTTCCTTTGCTTTCCTTGTCCTTATTTTTCTTGTTTTCTTGCTTTCTCCTCTTCATGATGTTCTCCTCTCTAAAGCCAATTTCAAAACTTAGGTGACAATAGGCCCCAAACTCATGCTCTGATGCCTTTTTATTATTGTTTCCTCTAATTTCTTCATTTCCCTCTCTATTTTCCTTCAATTTCCTCCTTACATGAAACCTGTGACCTTTCACCTTCCTTTCCCCTAATTTCCTTTATTTCATAAATATAAGGTCAATAATTCCTTTTTAAAGCCTTTTCTAATGCCTTTCCCAATTTTTCCTTAGCTGTAATAAACAACAAGTAATGCCTACTAGGATACTTTACATAAAATCCAACATGGAATATGTGTCCCATGACCTTGGTCTTATTTTTCTTTTATTAACTTTATTACATGAACTTTTAACTCGGGGTTGTTATATTCCATACAAAATTAAAGGCTGTGGGGATGTATTAGTTTAATTACCTAATGGCTGTGTTGAAACTAATTCACAATGTGATGTATGTGTCTGGTACTAAGAAAAATATAATCTTAGTTTCCACTATAACAGTTTGGGGTTTGAAAGTAGAATTTGTAAATTGACATTGTATCATGAGATATATGCAAGGTCACTTCAAGATTGTTGAAATAGGAGTTAGACTTGTGATTTATATAAACTGAATGCGAAAACCAAAAGCCATCAAGCATTGACATCCACAACCATGGAAACAAAATCTATTTGGCATTAATGGTATGGCCACATTAATTATAATCATCAATTACTACTTCAAAAATGAGGAATGGTAGAAGGGCTTCCAATAATTAGAAATGAATATTCTTCATGTAAAGGGTGTGCATTAGGGAATATGAATAGGGAAGAGTTCCCTACTCATATAGATAAAATGAAAGGTATGTTCTAGAACTTGTGCATACATATGTATGTGGTCTTATCCAAACTAGATCATTAAGTGAAGAATATTTTTTTTATATTTATTGATGATTGTACAAAATATACATGGGTGAAGTTCACGAGGAAGAAGAGTAACATATTTAAATATTTTAAGGAATTAAAACTTTTGGTTAAAAAAAAACATGAAAATATATCAAGATCATCTGATCAAATCAAGTGGAAGAATATATTTCAAATGAATTCATTAAGTACTAGAAGTTTTATAATAATACATAGTACCATATACTGAACAATAGAATGGAGTAGCATAAAGGAAGAACAAAACCTTGGTAGAATGTGCATATAGCATGTTAAAAGGTAACTGAACTTACCAAGTATTTTTAGGTTGAATTTGTTAACACTGTTGTTTACTTGAAAAATCGAAGTGCAACAAAAAGTTTACATAATAAGGCTTATTTTGAAGAACTTTATTGTTATAAACCAACAGTAAGTCATCTAAGAATATTTGGAAGTAAATAATTCTTTCATGTTCTGAAAGAGGATGGGAGGAAAATTGATACAAAAGATATAGAGTGTATTTTATTTGGTTACTATTCCAAGAATAAAGCATATACGTTATTTGATCGTTGCACATAAATCAATTTTGCAAGTAGAGATGTGTTATTTTGTGAACTTGAAGAAGATAAATGCCATAAGGATGATAGGTATGATGCATGGTATATTTGTCACAAGTATGATGATGTTAAAGAGGAAGAAAATGATAAACATTGTTGGAGATTAGTTTTGCCCAATTTTGACACCCTTTTTCATACTTTACCTCTCCCATTTTGAACTATCTTTGACCCCTATTATGCCTATTTTGGTTATAATACTTAGGATTTTTCCAAAAGGGTGTCTTATGCTGAAGGTATGCAAATTAACATGAAAAAGCGTCTTTTTCCTTAACTTTAAGTATTCCTTATAGATAGCTATATTTTATTTAATTACCATGCCAACTAATCTAGAGTGCTTGTGCAGATATTTTTTTGATTCGAAAATAGGCCCGCATTTCCTGTAGAAATCTATACGATCCTATTTCCTGAAAACACTCTAGAATTCCTACAGCCGCGAATTTCCTGCAGCAGCATTAGTTGTTAGCGATGTTCCATGAATATCTAATTCAAACTGGAACATGGGTTGTGTGGGGAATTTATCAGATATGAATGTTGTCCTATTGGTCATTTCAGATCTGGCAACGATACTGCCCAGAATCATAAACTTTCTCTCATTGGTCGTTTGGAGGAAATCTACAGCCACGTAATGAATTTCATCTAATCCATGCTTTCAGTCATGGATTATACCTAGGATGGATCTTTGATATTTTGTAATAGGATTGTTAGCTGCTAGCTTATATTAGCAGTCTCACTTGCTTCGCGCCATATATGGGCTTTTGTAAATGTATAAATTATGTTCTAGTTTATATGATAGGGGGTCGTTGGGTTGGTTTTAGGTAACACTGTATATCATATTGTACTCAACTATATATTTTTCACATTAATACAATATTATATGTTCTATCTATTTTAGTGAGCAAGCTCTTCTAATTTGAAGGGGTTGTGAGTAAGGGAGGGCCCCCTTTCTCAGAACTCTCATAGTTTAGTGTTTATGAATTTTATTTTTGTTATGTAATAATAATTTGCTCCTACAGCTAATGCACTCTTTCTGATATATCAACAACAATTGATTAAATGAACTAGTTTCCTGTTAATGTGTGGAATTCATTTAGTGAAGATTTGATTCTTAATGTTGAGTGAATTTATGAGTTTGTTGTAAGTAGATTTCTATATCTTTTCCTAATCATCACCAACAATCTTAAGAGTTGTAGAGGGATGTTTGATACACTCTATAACCTTTCTTGCTAAATGATTGATGCAAGAAAGAGTCATTAGTTTTGTATGATTGACTAGCTAGATTAATCAGAACTCACAATGTTAAGCCCGCATATATTTTGCACAACATCTCACAATATTACCTGCCCTAGATTGATGATTTATGTTAATAAAATTATAGGGCTATAATTTGACACAAAATTTTGGCACCGTTGTTGGGGAGGTGCTAAAGGGATAATACTGAAGTGTTGTTTTTTTGTATTACATGCATTGTTTGGAATTTTCAGGACTAGGGGAGTTGGTAAAATGAAGGGAAAATCCTACACACCGGAGGAGGTTAGAAATTCGCCAAATCCGTGTCCTAATTGTTTGGTAAGTAATTTATTTTGAATTTGTTTTCATAGTAGATGATTGGGTCCAACATCTACAAACGAATTTTATGGTTGTGTGAGCATAACTTCATTTACTAATACATTTGAAAGGAAAAAGAAGTTTGCAAGATATAAGGCAACAAGAGAAGAAGAGTCTAGACAGGAGGCCTGTGGTCGTAAAAGGAGCCTAGAACATATTCCTGCTTCTACAGTACAGGCTTCTACAAGAAAATCTTATGTTGATTCCCATTTTGAATCTCCTGTCACAAGGAAAACAACATCTTTGCTCAGTGGTCAGCCTGAAAAGGAATTCCTTGGAAATCCTATTCAAGAACTAGAATTTCAAACAATTGATTCTGTAGAATATGTAGTTTACAAATGCCCCATTTCCTTTTGCTCCAGAATGGCTCGGGAAGAAGGGACTAGTCACACAAATGGATACGATGAGAAGGAAGAACTAGTCACATTCGAATTTTCTATCAGGGAAGCTGATGGAGCTACTCAGATGAAGAATATTCCTTCTTCAACCTTGCCTAACTTTCATGGGGTTCCCAGTAAAGATCTCGATGCCTTTCTGTTCGAGTTTGGTGTGTTATGCAGGAGCTATGTCTACTCTTCCAATACTCAGAACCTAAAGTTGTTTCCTACAACATCGAACGATGCAGCTCTCAGGTGGTTTTTGTGGTTGGCTTCAAACTCCATTACAACTTGGGAGGAAATGAAAAAGGTATTCTTAAGGAAATACCAATATTATTGCAAGACTAGGGACCTGAGAGAAGAGATTTTTTCATGAATCAGAAGGAGGGGGGAGCCTTGAGTACTTGGTGGAGAGATTTTAGATAACCTGCAGAGATTAAAAATGAATCAACTAAGCAAGGATACTAAAAGAATAATTTTTCTCAAAACAATTAGACCAAAATCTCTGGAGATTTTGAACTTAATGGGAGGAAGTGACATACCAAAGTTGGGCTATAATGAGGTATGTGAAATATGTTGGTTATATTCAAGAGGAAATTATAAAGCTGGAGGAGGAACAAGATATAATTTTTCCAGGCCTATCAAGTCAGTTCTAAAGCTGCAGTAACCATAGCTGAAATGGGTAATTTATTTGAAAATTTTAAAAATGATATTCTTAGTACATTATCTTCTCAATTGGATGCTTTGCAGGTTAAGAAGAAATAAGAAAAACAGGAGGAGCTGGAGAAATCTTTGGTTGTGTTCTATTTGAAATGAAGGAAGAAGCATGCCTTGAGGGAATGTCCTACAGATAGTATAGAGGTGTAATGAATCTATGAAGACGAGCATTCCACTAATCAATGTCCTCCACTTCTTGAAATTCAAGAAGCATATCTACCAGATCAAGAAGTTGTCAATGCACTCCATGCAATGGCACCTCAAAGACCATGGAAGCTAGGTGCTGCAAGCATGGCTCAGTCGCATTATCAAGTTCCTTATACTCAAAATTAGATGTGGAAAATTCCAATGCCTTGGCATCCTTGGCCTCCACAATAGCCTTGGTAGGGGAACGTTTCTTACCCTACCACTCAAAATTTTCCTTCTCAAAACTTTTATTCAGCACAACCCACACAACAACAAATGATTCAACCTTAACAACAACAACTTCAGTTTCCTACCCCACCAAATCGACCTTATCCTACACAACTTCATGCCCTACACAACTTCATGCCCAACTAGTATCTAGCCCCAATAAGAAAAACATCCTATCTGCTTATAGCATTGGATTGGTCACTTATGCCACTATTGCTACCGACTGCATTGCACCACATTCGTTGCAGAAAATTTTTGTCCCTGTGTTACATGAATTTCCTGTGTCGTTGCTAGAAATCCAACTTAGGTCTGGAAAGGTGGTGACTCAGCTTGGAAGAATTGAAGAGATTATAGAGGAAGATACTCTAGAAATGCCTGAAGTTGGAATCACACTAGAACCAACAGAACAACCTACTTCAACGCCACAGGAACCTTCTTCATCCCATATGATCCAACCTCCTTTTCCTGAGAGGCTAGAAATGAAACTAAAACAAACCGAGTATGATCTTGTGTCTGAGTTGAGAAATGTATGCATTAAGATCACATTACTACAAGCAATTAAATATATCTCAATCTATGCCAAAAAATAAAGGAGCTATGTACCAAGATACCAGGAAGACAAAAGAGGGAATTCTCTACAATTCAAGTAGCTGGAAAACTTGCAAGTTTAATGTCTACCAGATTTGTTACTGGAACATATGCAGACCCTGGAATCCCTGTGGTTACAACCTTTATTAATGGAAATCCTATAAAAAACACTTTAACTGATTTGGATGCAGTCATTAATGTGATCACTGTGGAGATATTATCTAGAATAGGAACCTTTGACTTATTGCCCACTCCTACCATGTTAGAGCTAGAAGACAGGTCTAAGGTAAAGCCAGAGTGGGTATTAGAAGACATTTTCATCTCATTCGATTCCTGGAAGTATCTTGTAGATTTTTACATTCTTCAACCCAAAACTAACTTAGGAGGGAATCCTTTGATCTTGGGGAGACTGTGGTTAGCCACGACAGATTCTTACGTAGGGTGTAGGTCTGGAAACATGACCATCACTCATCAGATTGAAATAAAACATATTAATTTGAATTCCCCTGCTCAACCTCTTTTAATATCAGAAAATACACATTGGTTTGAAGTGGAGGAGCATGATTCAAAATGTACTCGACCAGTTTTGACTATTGCCCAAGCCATGAGCCTTAAAGAAAATTCAAAAGAAAATTTGATAAATTGTTGTATTTCTAATCCTGATTTTTTGCAATAAGAAGAAGGGCAATATAGTCATAATTTAGATTTCATTACTAATCTATAGGATTTTCATGAGCATAGTATAGTAGCCGAACTACATTCAACCTTATTATATACATTTCCTACATATTCCATGACTGAATGGGGGAGTAAGGTGGTTGAAATTTTTCCTAAAAAACCTTTGAATATTGATTTTGCCTTAACCCATGAACAGGAAAAACATATTAATTCAAGCATTGAAAAAATTTTCAGATGCTTTTGCTTGGGAATACATAGATATGAGAGGAATTCACCTAGACACATGCATTCATCATATTTATATAGAAGAGAAAGCCAGGCCTGTGAAACAACCACAAAGGAGGATGAACCCCGCTTTAAGGGAAATTGTGAAAGATGAATTGCAAAAATTGTTAAATGTAGGGTTCCTATATCCTATCTAGGATAGTTAGTGGGTATATTTGTTGGTTATTTTCCCTAAGAGGAATGGTAAATGGTGAGTGTGTTTGTATTACAGGAAACTAAACAAGTCAACCTTGAAATATCACTTTCCCCTGCCCTTTATAGACCAAGTGTTGGACAATTTAGCATGAAAATAATATTTTTCCTTCCTATATGGGTTCATTGGGTACAATCATATTAGGATAGCTCCAGAGGACGAGAAAAACACTACATTCACATGTCCCTAGGGCACCTACGCATATAGGGTATTACCATTTGGTCTATGCAATGCACCAGCCACATTCCGACGAGCGGTCCTTGGTATTTTCTCTGATCTTTTGCATGATTGCGTAGAGGTTTATATGGATGAATTTACAGTCATGGGTGATACTTTTGAAGAAGATTTACATAATCTTGAGAAAGTTTTGCAGAGATGTAGAGAATCTAATCTCTCATTAAGTAATGAAAAATGTTTTATGATTACGAATGAAGGTACTATTTTGGGTCATCATGTTTCTGCTATAGGAATTAAAGTTGATTCGCCGAAAATGTAAGTCATTGCAAAGATGCCCCCACCAACCAATCAAAAGGGAGTCCGAAGTTTCCTTGGACATGCATGCTACTATTGAAGGTTTGTATTTTACAGAGGTAGCCTCTCCATTATTTAAATTATTGACTAAAGAAGCTAAATTTCATTGGCATGATGAGTGTGAAGCTGCATTTGATACACTCAAGGAAGAAGTTTCTTCAGCGTCAGTCTTGAGAGGCCCATATAGGAAATTTCCTTTTCACATTTCCACTGACGCCTCTAATTCAGCCATAGGAGCAGTACTAGGAAAAACATAGGATCCTGTAACCCATGCTATTTATTATGTTAGTAAAAAATTAACTCCTGCAAAACTGAAGTACACGTTAACTGAAAAAAATTCTTTTTTTGCGATTTGTTCTATTAATAAGCTTAGACTTTGCATCATGAGCTATGAAGTTTTTGTACACACCGATCACTCTACCATTCGATATCTCATGAATAAACCAGTTACTAATGGCAGGGTTACTAGGTGGCTTTTGTTGTTGTAGGAATTTAACATTACAATATTGGATAGGCCTGGGAAGGAAAATTAGGTAGCTGATTCCTTATCTAGGCTCAACCATGCAGGTGAGGATGTTCCTATTAATGATAGCTTTATTGGTGAAAATTTGTTTACTATTTCTTTTAAAACACATTGATTTGCAGACATGACTGGTGAGCTCTAGTATTGCAGCAATAATGCTGCAACTCCTGGGACTCCCTTCTTTACTTTTATCAACCCGGTAGTTTGTAACAAACATGGAAGCGACAATGCTGTATGCACAAGTACTAGCTCTTGCCACAACTGTCACTTGGTCAGCTGGCACAAGTCCGCTAGGGGCTCAAGCCAACTTCTATGAGCTTTGAGAAGAAGGTTTTTACTAATGGATGGAAGCTAATCTCTTTGCGAAAAGAAATTGAGAAACTGAAGGAAAGCGCAAACCCTAGCAAACCCTAATTCTACCAACTAGTCCTACTGACGCAAAGAAGAGAATGCACGCTACTGAAAGAGATGCCATTGCTTCTATGAAGGTAAAATACATGTGTCTAGACTACCTCTATCTGAAGAAAACATCTTTTTGTATTTTTGAATAAGTTGTCAGTTTCATCATGCATAGGCTTTCACTGTTCTTAACTGTGCAGGGCTGGATCGATGAGGAGAAATGCTTGGAATAGGTCGAGAAGGTTCAGAGGGGGCCTAAGGAGTCCCTAACACCCTTCCAGAGAGTTTCACAAAGTCTGGCTATCAAGAAACCTCATTTGTGAGCTTCTACAGGAAGTCTGGAGGGGTTCTGTAGGATGTTTAGGAATTTCTACAGGATGTTCAGAAATTTCT
The DNA here is from genome assembly GCA_000404065.3 of Pinus taeda. Classification (NCBI taxonomy): domain Eukaryota; kingdom Viridiplantae; phylum Streptophyta; class Pinopsida; order Pinales; family Pinaceae; genus Pinus; species Pinus taeda. The sequence continues at coordinate 30,709 of APFE030716954.1, read as the reverse complement.
ACATGATGTTTAGAAATGGGATTTTGGAGGATGGATAAGTGAGGGAAGATGAAGGAATGGGTATGGAGGTAGGATTGGGGTCTGAAGTGGCCTAAGGACTGGTGGATGGAGTTGGGAGAGGGTGTAGATCTCTAAATTGGCTCAAAGAAGGCCGAAACAATGGTTGCACAAAATGGTAGGGTTACGTGGGCAAGATGAAAAATGTGGGATGAGAAACCCAGTTAGGAGATGGAACAGCTGGTTCTGATGAAGTTTGGGTAGATGAAGAAGTGGTAGATATGCTCTGCACCGTGTACTTTCAACTGAACCAATAAAGACTTGCAAGTAATGAAAGTCCTAATTAATCTAATCTAGCTAACAGAGAAGTGAATGAACAACAGCTTTATTTGCAAGGGAACCATATATATCAACTATGCAATGAAACATTTCAAAGATATGAACATGTAACCAATTTCTGCAAATGAAAGCCGTACACTAGTGATTGCATGGCAAGGCAAAAATAGTGTGTTTGTTTGGGACAACAAGGTTACTTTGATCCTAGCCCCTGATCCTATGAGGGAGAGGTAAAACCAAAGGTGCTTGCTGGATTTTTTCTGGAGCTTTTTCCCTGTTGATATCCTACCAACCTATTCTAAACATCAGAAGCATTTCTAACCATAAACAGTGACCTAGTTAATCAACACAATTTAATCTGCCTAACAGAGATACGTTTCAAAATGCATAAAAGGGAAAACAATTATGCATAAAGGAAAGATAACAGTACATAAAGGAGGCCTTGGCTCTCAAGTTGGGCCCAAGCCTAAGAGCTATGGCTCCTATAGAGAACTCAGAGCTGATATAAAATAGGACTGCTTGTCATTATCAAAAAATAGTCATCAACCAAAAGTTATGCCACAATGGCTACAAGAAAACAAGCTGAAAGTGACAGTACTATAGTGCAAAAAATGCAATGGTTTCAAAAGTAAACTACAAAGGCTGAGGCGTTCTTATTTATACATCACGAGGGCCCTAGCAGGCCCCCTAAAACCAAGGGGCTCGGCTATCCCAACTGTTATTAGACAGTCCCTTTTCCAAAATCTGCTTGGCGGCCTTCAAGATCCGTTTTGGTGGCCTGTGAGCTCGGAGTTGAGGGTGGAGATCCCAAGGAAGGGTTATTTAATTTCAAAGACAACCCCTCTACGAATTCTCACCTCAAGCTTGGCTGTCCACTAGCCCATGATTGCTCGGTTTTGCTCTACATTTGTCCAAAAAACCTGAAATAACCACGTGTTAGCCTCCTAGCTAGAGTGACCACCCTTATTCATTCAAATGACATAAACATACTAAAAAATAATACACAATCTATGAAAAATGGAGGACTGAACAAGGAAAATTAGGAAAAATGAGCCCAATAAGTTACCCAATTTGGGGCTCATCATCACCCCCTGCTAAATGGGTTGCTCATGCTCTGAGCAACTAGTCCAGCTCCTCGTCCTTAATTTCTTTGATTGCCTCCCTCACATGCCAGGCTTCTGAAGTAATATCTTCTTCATTGTCATGGAATTTGGCCTTCCTTTCCACCTCTTCTCACTGCTTATGCTCTTCTTCTTCTGTGCCTCCTTCTAGCAACCCCAAAAGCAAAGGTGGACTTAACTTGAGGCCTATCCAGCTGGCCTGAAGATTTTCCATAGACTTTTTGTAGAGAGGAACTCGTGCCAAGGCCTCCCTCATTCTAGTTGGGGTGTGGTATTCCCTGATTTTGAGGCTGTGGGACATTGTGTTCCACCTATGGGTGCAAGCATGAACACAGTTGTCCCCCAATAGTCGCTCCATATCCTCAAAATGTGCTATGGCCTAAGCTTGATAATCCATGTACTCTAACAGGGCCTGAGAGTCGGTTGGTAGGTGCTGGTGGGCAGATATCAATGCTGAGGGGTCCCCTGGCTCTGCTCTAATTACCAGTGGTTCCTCTAGTTCCCGGTCCATGACATTCCTGACCTTTGTCACTCTCCTTTCTTCATGGTTTAGCCATGAGGTCATGTCCATAAGTTGCATGTCCCCTATTGCTATGTTGGGGTCCCACGAGGTCACGTTGGGAAGGGCCAAATTATGAAGGTAGAACTCTGATAGCTTGGCCTTGTCTTCTCACAAACTACTGTTACATAAAGCCATGAATTGTTGGGGGTTTTGGATTTGAGTGATACCCCTCTATGCCAAAGTGTTGATCTGAAATTGCAGCCACTGATACCTAAGGTATAGGGCGTAGGATTTGGCCAGCTACCTACATTGCAGAGCTTCCATTGCCCAACTGCCCATGCAGGCCAGTTGGGCTTCCTTTTCTTGTATCTGCTATTTTAGAGATTGTATCTCTAGGCCTGCTTGCAATTCTCTCTCCTGTAGTTGTTGGTTTAGTGCCTCAAGTTCAGCTTGCATCCCTTCTTTCCTCTGAGGCTCTTCCGTGGTGTCTTTGGCTATTGTGGCCTCCTCCTGGTGCTGTTGTCCTCCCAAGAGGTGAGGCCTGTCTTCTTCCCTCTATCATTGTAGTTGTAGCTGTTGTCTAAGCAGCTCATTCTCTTCTCGTAGCTTGGCCTGCTGGTAGCTCTCCACATGTCGTACCTTTGTCAATTCTCTTTGGGCCTCCTTGAGCTTTTCCTCCAAAGGGCCTATATCTGCCACCCCCTTGTATTTAGCAATGTTCATCCAAGTGTGGATCCTTACTCTTTCTTCCTCTAGTGCTAGGAAAAGTGGCACTGTGAATTTTTGAGGAATGATTTTCTCGGCCTCTAAGAAGTTATAATAAGAGCCCAGGCTGGGCTAGGGGCTTGGTTCCATAATGGTATCAACCTTCTCTTCCTCCTGTGATGACTTGGCTGCTTTTTCTTCCATCTTTTCAGTCCCTTTCATCCTAGCCAATGTTTCGTGTAGAGCAGCCTTCGCATCCTGTAGAGAGGCCTCTGAGTTCAATTTCTCCATCCTTTCCTTCCATGTGGATGTCTTCGGGCTACCCCACTCATATGTTATGGATGTCTTTTGTTTGGATGGGATGTCTTCAACTGTAATTGGTCCTTTGGACTGTTTCTCCTTTGGTCTACTAGTTTTAATCCTTGTGCTTCTTCTCGCCTTAAAATACATGGAAGGCTCCCTCTTCTGCTTTTCTTTCTGCTTTGGAGATGTGCTGAGGGCGGCCAGTACAACTGCTGCCTCCCTAGCTAGAATCTCAGGAGATTCTTCATTCCCTTGCCGTTTTTTCAAACTTCCTATAGAAAGTCTTGTGCTCACTGGTTTCTGGCTTCCTGTAGAAGCAGTTTTTGGACTTCTTGTAAAAATGGCCTTCTAGCTTCCTGTAGAACCAGTTGGCATTGTTTTGGCCTGCTTGGCTGGGGGTGCCTTTTCCTTTAGCTTGGTTGTGGCTGCCGTAGGTGTGCCTTCACTTGCTTTGACTTTTTCAGTCCTTTCTGCCATACCCTGTAATCTCTTCTCCCTGGTTGTTTGTGTCATTTTTCCACCCACCGTTTTGGCCTCAGCAATTTGGCCTTTTTCTCGAGTCTCTTTCTGTCCTTGCTTTGGTGGTTTTATTGGGGTTTCCTGACCCTTGGCTTTATTTTCTGCCTCAATGTGCTCCTTCTCCTCGCTGCTGGAGGAAGTGAGTTCCTCGACCAAAATTCGGATGTCATCATCCTTAGACATATTTCGAAAAATCTCCCAGGAGAGAGGGGCAATGTAGGTATGGAGTGCATCTTCTACTAAGAGCTTGATAAGCCCATGATGGGCCAGCTAGTCTGGTGTCCCCTCCCTTAGCTTTGTGGCACACTCAATCAACAATTGTAGGAGGAAGGAGGGGATGCTCAACTTTTGTTCTGTGGGAAAATCCATTTGGTGCCTGAGTTCAGTTAGCAAATGGAAGTGATAACCATATAAGATGCTGAACCACCCCTCACAGGTAATATATTTCATAATTTGAAGGCTGACTTCGCTCCAAAAAGGCTGTAGGCTGGTTCTTCGGACCCCATTCTTATCCTCTGAAAACTGTTCCTCTGGTAAGAAGAATTCCTTTTTAGCCTTTTGCCCAATTTCCTCTTCTCTTTATCCTAGGGTACCCCCATTTGTAGATCAGTGACTCTGCTAATGAGTTGTGGGGTGAGCTTTAGGGTCTACCCTCCGAAGTTGACAGTGGCTGGTGCCTTTGATTTAGGCTTCAGGGACCTTTGGAATTCCTCTGTTATTTCATCATCGTGACCTTGAATTTTGTCACAGAAGGTCATCCAGTTTGCACCGGAAAAAAAGTCTACCACCTCAGGAGTTTCTCGCAGTTTCTTGGAGTCTAAGGGTTCCTTTCTGATAAACCCTCCTGGCATGGTGAAAGATACTCTGTTTTGGCTTGCGCTTTGAGCAGAAAGGGAATTCTATGTGGGTTTCCTCCTAGGAACGTTGAAAACAGTATCTCCAGGCCACTTCATATCAATTCCCCGGTTTTAAAACTCGACTTCTCGTGTACAGAAGGATGACTTGGGTTTCCCTAAACATAGTGCAGAGCGAAATTTCCAACATACATATAATCATGTAAAATTCATAGTTTTTTCACCGGTTAGCCTTGACAATGTTGCAACTTCTCTACAGGAGGAATTTGCCTCAGGACTTGTGGAGAAAATCTTGGACGCAAACCAACGAAGACAATTTCATGCAACCACAAGTAAACTGCTATTTGAATTCATAGACAGACTTGCTTTTAAATTTTTTCTACCCCAACACGTTGAATTCACCACCTTTTGAAATATCATGCATGGGAATGGTGTGTTCGGGCCTACCTCTCTGAGAATTTCCACCCTCGACATAGACAATCTAGGCTTCTTCGTAATGTCGAGTTTCCTGTAGTGCACCTTCCTGTAGAAAGCTTTTCCAGCTTCTGGAGGACGTCACGATGGTTCTGGGCAAGTCTGAGATGCGGAAGGACGTTGGAACAGGCCAAGAAGCTCAGGCTAACAACTTACAGAGGAGGAGGACGCGTACTCTGCTGCAAAAACAGTTGCAAGTGTGAATGACAGCAGTTCACCTTGAGTTATTCGACCGGGCAATTTGAATTGCTGCGTAATTCATGGGGCGGGGGTGAGCTGTCCGGGCCGATCATTAGCCAAAGTCAGAACCATCATTCTTCAGTGTGTCTCTAACCGCCAAATCCTTCCTTCTGCCTTTCACTGCTGCCATTTCTGTCACAATGTCGATTCTCCCCGACTGGACATTTCCCACGTGTCAACTGCCCGTCTCTTTGGCATAACCGAGCTCGTTTAGATCCCCCGAGGCCATCCAACTAGCCGTGGGTGGCCAATTGACTGGCCACCAAACTTGTTCAATCTGCCCATTTCACAGTCATGCAAATTTTAGAGTATAGTTCATGAAATTTGACGAATAAGGTTAGAAACTTACCGATGTGGCCGTGGACGTGTTTTGTAGGCTTTGGGACGTGGAATGCTGGATTTGCTTGCTGCCGCTTCATGCACGAGTGCTAGATCTCCTTTTTCATTGGCTGATGCTGGATACAAGACTTCGGGACCCGACCCTCTGGTGGTAAATGCTGCATGCACTCGCTTCATTTGATTTGAGTTGTTGGTGTCTCCATAGTATGTGCTCCAGCCGGATCAGCTGCTACAAGATTCCTTTAGGAGATCCTATAGCCGTTTCTCCTCCTGGGATGCATGCTGAAACAAACAGGGTTGTGTCCACGGATGAAGGGTCCTGATGGAGCCTTGACAGGTAAAGTGTGCGAGCCTGTGAATGCTTGATTTGTCACTTTGAAAAAACAAATTTTAATCTGAGGAAAGAGGACTCTTGTATGACTGTGCATGAATATTCAACCAGATTGTTGCAATGGTGATGGAAGGAGATGAAACAAGTGGAGTATGGAAGAAAATAGTGGTTGTATGCCTCATCAACAGATTTCGAGCTTCAAATCCCTCTCCAGAATCGATTCTGGCCTGCCCAAAGGCTCTACAAGATGTTTCCAATAGAAATGTAGAACTTCCTATAGAAATTCCTGAAACTTCCTGTAGAAGGTTGAACCTCAACCAGATTGTGTCTGAATCCTGAAAAAAATGATTGTCCATGGAGGGAGTGTATGTGAGGATGCCTGGTAACTTGGTAGGGACCCCTGTCCTTGTTTTGGGAGGCCTCCTTTCTGCAATGTATTCCTGCAACCTCCAACAATTCTTCAGGGATTAAACTTTCTTCTTTTTTCTTTGTTTCTTTCTTCTTTTTCTTTTTCTTTTCTTTTTTTTCTTTTCTTTTTTCTTTTTTTTGAGAGAGACAGCAGGGGCGCCTCCAGGAGGTTTTCACCCAAGGGTCTTTTTATTCCAATTCTTTATTTTCCGAGAGACAACAGGGGCGCCTCAATGAGGTTTTCACCCCTACCATCTGCCTTGGGCGCCTCAAAGAGGTTTTCACCCAAGGATATTTTTATTT
>APFE030716954.1:0-22358 GCA_000404065.3 Pinus taeda | reverse complement strand
TCAGTATGTACAAATGTTTGATAGCCAATGATGTAGTGTCGGAACTTGTTCAGGGAATGGACCACGGCCAGGAACTCTTTCTCAGTTACAGTATAGTTCATTTCTGCCTTGGACAGGTTTTTGCTGACAAAGTATATGGCATATGGAAGATTCTCCTCAACTTTTCCTAAGGCTGCCCCTATGGCTTTGTTCGAGGCATCAGTGTAGATGTGGAAAGGTAGGGCCCAATGTTGGCCTCTCAAGATTGGGGCAGACACTAACTTATCTTTCGACTCATTCAGAGCCCCTTGATAGTCGTCAGTCCATTTAAACTCGACATATTTTCCAAGGAGGCCAAACAATGGCGAGGCTAGCTTACTGAAATATTTGATGAATATTCTATAATATCCCGCTAAGCCTAGGAAACTCCGAACATCTCTTACCTTCTGAGGAGGTGGAACCTTTTTTATGATAGCAATTTTGTTAGGATCCACATGTAATCCTTCGAGAGAAATGGTATGACCTAACACGGTCCCTTCAGTGATCAAGAATTCACATTTTTTAGGGCTAAGGGACAGGTTCATCTCAATGCACTTGCTTAAAACTTTTCCTAGGTTGGACAAGGCTTCTTGGAAGCTAAACCCGTAAGGAGTAAAGTCATCCATATATATTTCCACCGAATCATGAACCAGCTTAGCAAAGATGCTGAGTACAGCTCTCTGGAAAGTGGCAGGAGCATTGCATAACCCAAAGGGAAGGACTCGGTAGGCAAAGGTACCCCATGGACAAGTGAAGGTGGTCTTATCTTGGTCCTTCGGGCTGATTTGGATCTGATTATACCCGCTGAACCCATCTAGGAAAGAGAAAAACTTCTTTCCTGCCAGTCCATCCAACACTTGACATATGAAAGGCAAAGGGAAGTGGTCTTTCTTGGTGGATTTGCTCAGTTCTCTGTAGTCTACACAGATTCTCCACTTCCCATTTTTCTTGGGTACCAACACCAGAGGGGAAACCCATTCGATGTCTGAGATGGGGTAGATGAATCCTGTATCCAACAATTTTTGCAATTCTTCTTTAACAGTGTCCTTAAGGGCTGGATTCATTCTTCTCTGAGGTTGCCTGACTGGTTTACAGTCCTCTTTAATGTAAATATGATGGGTATAGACTAAAGGATGGATTCATTTCATTTCCTTATAGCTCCAGGCAAAAGCCTCCAAATGGCAGTTCAAGAGGCTACATAGCTCTTTTTCCTGAGAGGGAGAGAGAGAGGAGCTGATCTTTAAAGTTCTTTCAGGGCCAAACTCCACATTCTTAACTCTAGGAGAGGTCGGGCCAGTCACATAGAGGTCCACTAAAGCACTGGCTTGGTATCTTCCACCAACTCTTCTAAGGACAGTGCACCGGGAGGAGGATTTTGGATTAAGATCTGAATCAAATCATCCTCAGTTTGAGGACCTCCCCTGGTGGTCTCCACTGTGCATAATGGTGCAGAGTAGACCTCATCCTCATATCCTTCTTCCAACCAGAGGGGTAAGTCATGTTCCAGCAGAGGTTGGGCAGGAGGGTATAGGACCAGCTGTTTGGACATACGCCCATTTTTGATGGTCATGCTTCCTGCTCGATAGCTGATGTAAGCATCCGCAGCAGCTAGCCAAGGCCTTCCCAAAATGAGGGGATATCCAGTGAGTTATTCCTTTGGCTGAAGGACCAAGAAGACTACACGGTACTCCCAAGAGTTAACAGAGACCAAGACATCTTCCACAATCCCTTCGAGAGTCGCAGTGGAGCAGTCTGCCAATTGCAGTACTGTCGAGGTCTTCCTTAAGGAACTCTGAAGGTTGAGCTTAAGCATGGTGTTCCCTGTCATCACATTAATGGCGGCCCCTAGATCAATCAAGGTGTGGGCAATGATGGTGCCATTGATGTGAACATCAACTACAGGACTCCTAGGGTCCAAATACTTTGGACAGATTAATTGCCCCAACATAAGATCGAATAGTTGTCCTATGACGTTGATAGTTGAGGCATCTCTCTTTTGCCTGTCTGGGTGCCTGAAACACTTCTCCTTAATCAATTTTTTGTATATCTGTACATCTTTTATGGCCTGGAGAAGTGGTATTTTCAGACACAACTGCTTGAGTTCTCCCAGAAGCTCAGTCTCTTCTGGGTCGGGTTGTGTGGTTACTGTGAGTCACTCAGGAAAGGGTGGAATGGCTTTGGGTTCACTTTCCTGTTTCTCTTCCTCCTCCTCTAGGGGAGGAGGTTGGCGCTCTGGAAGGACCTTCCCAGATAGAAGGTTGATCTCCTGGATCTCCACAGCATAGGTAGGGCATGTTGTCTCCCCAGTATATACCTACTGGGTCTGTCTGTTGTTGGGGTTCGGGTTCGGTTGAGCAGGCATTTGGGGTTGTCTTGGAGGAGCAGGAGGTAATGGTTGCGGTTGAGCCAGTTGTGGTGGAAAAATGGTGGGAGGAGGGTTGTATTGAGGCCTCCACCCCCGTTGAGGTGCATTCCACTGAGGTTGTGGCTGGGCATGTGAGTGAAACGAATGAGGAGTAGGTTGAGTATGGTATGGAGATGGATAAGACCACAGAGGAGGTGCGGACCAAGAAGAATGAGCAGGGGGGCCCCAAGAAGGTATAGAGTGGGTTGGTTGGGGTTATAATAAGCTTGGGATGTCCCTTGCATCCCTTGCTGGTAAGGTCTAGGCCCATGTGGCCTCCTTTGGCTGAGGAAGTAGAGAGGTTTAGTAGCCGCCTCAGTCCCTAGGTACATGGCTTTAAATCTAGGCAAGGTAGGGCATTGGTTGGTGGGGTGGTCTTCCTCACAAACGAAACATACCTCTACTAAGTGAAATGGACACTCATTCTTAGGATGCTTCCTCATTCATTTAGGACAAAAAATGGCCAAAGCCCTCTCAACTTCCTCTTTCTTTCATTGAATTTGGAAGGTATCAAGTTGCATGGCAATAGTCTGTCTCATCTCACTTTTGAGGTCTTCCATCTGGTTAGCAGACTCATTCTTGGAGAAGGTGGTACTAGCGGAAAGAGGATTCCCCCTACCCCTCTTCCAGGCCACCCTAGAATGGTTTCTAAACACGGTCTTTATGTCCTCATAAGGTAGTTGATAGATGTCCTCTCCAGCCAACATGTGAAGGGTGTCTAGAAGGTCTTCAGGGACTCCTCGGAGCAGAACCAACTTCAGAGATTTTGGGTCAAGTGTGCACCTGGCTCATTTATAACTAAGTTGGAACCTTTCCTCGTGATCTTCTAAAGACTCATTGCTTCCCATGGTCATTCGAAAGATTTCTCCCTTGGTTTCCTTGGATCTACAGTAGTCCCGGTATTTGGTATTGAAAGCTTGCTGCATCTGAGCCCAGGTGGTGATACTGTTTCCAGGTGACCCCATGAACCAGCGTAATGCTGCGTCCTTGAGGGTAGAGGGAAAGAGTTTCAACTTTTGCTCGGCCTTATTATAGTCGTAAGTTTGACAAAGGACAACAAACTCAAATAGGAAGGTATCGGGGTCTTCAGTAGTCAATCCATGGAAGTGAGGTAAAGCTGAGGGACTTATGTTTTTCATTTCCATGTGTCCATTGGTCTCTCGGACGGGAAAGGCACCTTCTATTCTCTCATCTTCTCTTCTACTGTTTCGGTTTTCAGCCATGGCTTTAGATGGAACATTCTCTAACTCTTCTTCTATTATAGGATCTTCGTATATCTGAGGAGGTTCACCTATAGGTTCTTCTGGCTCACTGTTACCAGAGAAGAGAGAAGGTTAACTCAGAGATGTGGTGTGGGTGTTGGGTAAGATTTTGTCGATTTTATCTCTGTTCCTACGAGGCATGAAATGGAAAGACTTTTGGTTGCTTTTGTTTTTTCTCTGCTGGTACCTGCAAAACTAAAATAGATTGAACTGCAACTAGCTATCTTTCTTAAATGAAAATGTGGAATGAAAATGAAAACAGGAAAGGACTAATCTACTTTGCAGAATTGAAATTGCGAAATTGAAATGCTAAGCTACGCTTGCAGAATCGAAATTGCGGGATTGAAATGCTAATCTACACTTGCTGACTTGAAATTGCAGAATTGAAATGCTAATCTATGAAAGCAGGAAATGTCTACTCTACTTTTGCAGAAATGAAATTGCAGAATGGAAATGAAATAAACTACTTAGCAGAAGGTTGTAGGAGGAAATAGAAGAAAAACAACAATCACCAATACTTTGATGCTTCCCCGACAACGGTGCCAAAAAGAGTGGTGAGCTCCAGTATTGCAGCAATAATGCTGCAACTCCTGGGACTCCCTTCTTTACTTTTATCAACCGAGTAGTTCGTAAAAAAGTTGGAAGCGACGATGCTGTATGCATAAGTACTAGGTCTTGCCACAGTTGTCACTTGGTCAGCTGGCACAAGTCCACTGGGGGCTCAAGCCAACTTCTATGAGCTTTGAGAAGAAGCTTGTTTACTGATGGATGGAAGCTAGTCTTGAGGGAAGCTAATCTCTTTGCGAAAAGAAATTGAGAAACTAAAGGAAAGCGCAAACCCTAGCAAACCCTAATTCTACCAGCTAGTCCTACTGACGCAAAGAAGAGAATGAAAGCTACTAAAAGAGATTCCATTACTTCTATGAAGGTAAAATACATGTGTCTAGACTACCTCTATCTAAAGAAAACATATTTTTGTATTTTTGAATAAGTCGTCAGTTTCATAATGCATAGGCTTTCATTGTTCTTGACTGTGTAGGGGTGGATCGATGAGGAGAAATTCTTGGAAGAGGTCGGGAAGGTTCAGAGGGGGCCTAGGGAGTCCCTAACACCCTTCCAAAGAGTTTCACAAAGTCTGGCTATCAAGAAACCTCATTTGTGAGCTTCTACAGGAAGTCTGCAGGGGTTCTACAGGATGTTCAGGAATTTCTACAGGATGTTCAGAAATTTCTACAAGATGTTTAGAATTGCGGATTTTGGAGGATGGATGAGTGAGGGAAGATGAAGGAATGGGTATGGAGGTAGGATAGGGGTCTGAAGTGGCCCAGGGACTGGTGGATGGAGTTGGGAGAAGGTGTAGATGGTTGAATTGGCTCAAAGAAGGCTGAAACAATGGTTGCACAAAAGGTAGGGTTACATGGGCAAGATGACAAATGTGGGATGAGAAACCCAGTTAGGAGATGGAACAAATGGTTCTGATGAGGTTTTGGTGGATGAAGAAGTGGTAGAGATTCTCTGCACCGTGTACTTTCAACTGAACCAATAAAGACTTGCAAGTAATCAAAGTCCTAGTTAATCTAATATAGCTAACAAAGAAGTGAATGAACAACAGCTTTATTTGCAAGGGAAACATATATATCAACTATGCAATGAAACATTTCAAAGATCTGAACATGTAACCAATTTCTGCAAATGAAAACTGTACACTAGTGATTACATGGCAAGGCAAAAATAGTGTTTTTGTTTGGGACAGCAAGGTTACTTTGATCGTAGCCCCTGATCCTATGAGGGAGAGGTGAAACCGAAGGTGCTTGTTGGCTTCTTTCTGAAGCTTTTTCCCTGTTGATATCCTACCAACCTATTCTAAACATCAGAAGCATTTCTAACCATAAACAATGACATAGTTAATCAACACAATTTAATCTGCCTAACAGAGATACATTTGCAAATGCATAAAAGGGAAAACAACGATGCATAAAGGAAAGATAACAGTACATAAAGGAGGCCTTGGCTCTCAGGTTGAGCCCAACCCTAAGAGCTACGGCTCCTATAGAGAACTTAGAGCTGATATAAAATAGGACTGCTTGTCATTATCAAAAAATAGTCATCAACCAAAAGTTATGCCAAAATGGCTACAAGAAAACGAGCTGAAAGTGACAGTACTATAGTGCAAAAAATGCAATGGTTTCAAAAGTAAACTACGAAGGCTGAGGCCTTCTTATTTATACATCATGAGGGCCCTAGCAGGCCTCCTAAATCCAAGGAACTCAGTTATCCCAACTATTTGTAGATAGTCCCTTTTCGAAAATCTGCTTGGCTGCCTTCAAGATCTGTTTTGGTGGCCTGTGAGCTCAGAGTTGAGGGTGCAGATCTCGATGAAGGGCTATTTAATGTGAGAGACAACCCCCTACGAATCCTCACCTCAAGCTTGGCTGTCCTCTAGCCCATGATTTCTCGTTTTTGCTCCACATTTGTCCAAAAAACTTGAAATAACCATGTGTTAGCCTCCTAGGTAGAGTGACCACTCTTATTCATTCAAATGACATAAAAATACTAAAAAATAATGCATAATCTATGAAAAATGGAGGATTGAACAAGGATTGAACATGGACAATTAGGCAAAATGAGCCCAATAAGTTACCCAATTTGGGGCTCATCAATGACCAATTACCTTGCTACAGGAAAGTTGTCTCCTTTCTTTTCATCTAATCAGAAAAAGAGAATTATTAGGAAAATTGTTGATTACTCTTGGATGAGGGGAGATATTTTTTTCATTAGACCTGATTTTATTATCCGTAGGTGTGTTAGGGAAGATGATATCTATGAAATTTTGAGATCTTGTCATGGTGAACCGTTTGGAAGACATTCTATAGACAATCGAACAACTTACAAGATCCTTTGCTCATGTTACTATTGGCCAAGTCTTTTCAAAGATGCAAGAGAATATGTCTAGAAGTGTGACAATTGTCAAAGAATGGGGCGGCCTATATAATTAGACGAGATGCCTTTGCAGCCACAGGTTCTCATAGAACCTTTTGGGAGATGGGCTCTTGATTTTCTAGGTCCAATCAACCCTATGTCCAAAGGTAACAATTATATTTTAGTTTGTAATGAGTATGTTACGAAGTGGATGAAGGAAAGAGCATTACCTAGAGAAACAGAGAAAATAGTGGTACATTTTCCTTTTTCTGATACTTTTGAAAGATTCAGGGTACTTAGGGAAATATTCACTAATCAAGGTACTCAGTTTGTGTCAAATATTATGTAGGGAATTGTGTAGAAATATCAGATTACTCATCGAATGTCCACCCCTTATCATCCACAAGCCAACGGGTAGGTGGAATCAACAAAGAAGGTGTTGGAGACAATCCTTACCAAGATAGTGCAATTACATAAGAAGGATTGGTTTGACCGACTTCGTAAAGCATTGTAGGCCTACATGATCATATGGAGAAATACCACTGGCATTTCTCCGTATGAATTGGTGTATGGAAAGAAATTTTTATTGCCCATTGAATTGCATATCAAAACTTTTAAAATGGCAATAGATTTGGGTATAGACCTTGACAAAGCTCAGCAACAAAGGATCCTACAGCTCAATGAGTTGGATGAGATTAGGCAGGATGTTTTTCAGCATACTAACTTAATTTAGCAACAAGGGGAATTTAACACACATTGGGTGGGCCCCTATGAGATTGAGAATGTTTTTTATAATGGATCTATTCGGGTTAAAACCATTAATGATGGGAATTTTACCTTCTTGGTGAATGGGAACAGAAAAAGTTATATCAAAAACCCCAATCCAAGGAGGAATTTGCGGAAGAAATTGTGAAAAAAAGAGAGCTGAAGATGGTGAGAGAACGGATCATTCCTTCCATTATCTCTTCCTAATTTCCACTGACACAATCCGCTCACTCTATTCCTCCTTGCACTCGGTAAAACATGATAGGAATGTTTATTGGGTATAGGCTTATTAATTTTTCCAGGCCCAATGGACTAGTTACAGAAAAGGAGCCCCCTCAGAGTCTTCTTTTCCAAGTATTTCAGACTCTCTAAAAATGAAATCTGAAGAGCATCGACTACAATGGGCTCGTTAAAATTATAGGTCAGTAGGTCATTTAGGATGCTCTCAATAAATTTTATTTTCAATTAAATTTGGATTGCTCGTGTTAGACTGATGTGGGATTTCTTAAGGCCCTAATTCCAACAATGTTGGCCCATCGACATTAGCAAGTTATCTGGGTGCAAGATCAGATCTTTATGATGCCTTGAAGCTTATATGCCCTAATGACAGGCTACCTTGCTAACAGAAATGGGGAATCACTATGGATCCTTGACTATTGGATCCTACAGGGGGGTTCAACAATAGCTCATTAATTCACACTCGATAGGATGCATCAGGGTACCTTGATCCTCACTCTCATTAAAGGTGATGGGATTTTCATTGATTAACAACTAACCTCAATGGATGGTAATCCAATGAGCTCATTGCACATTCTACATCAGCATCTTTATTCATGTGCAGTGAACTATACACAAACGTGTGGAAAGTGTTGATTAATGGTTCAATTTCCTGCAGAAGCTTTGCAAGTCATGGTTCGATTTCCTACAAAAGCTCCGTAAGTCATGGTCCGATTTCTTGCAGAAGTTCCAAAAGTCATGGTTCGATTTGCAATAGAAGTATCAACAGTCATGGTTCCATTTCCACCAGAAGGCTCAACAGTCCTCATTCCATTTCCTGCAATGACACCCTGATTTTCTGAAAAACAAAAGCCATAGATAGAGAATCAACTTAAATTATTTAAAGTACTCATAGATTTTAATTACTAGTCGAGGTCATGAATTATGAAGTCATATATCTGATCTAACTATTAAGTGGGTTATCATCTCAAGGAAAAACATGTTTCGTCCAAAGGACTAGAACATTGGAATGTAAGAAAGGTAAAGTACAACTGATGACAACACACTCGAGGTAAAGGGTAATTAACTCTTTAATTTTTAACATTTGTATGATTTTTCAGCTATGGTCAACATTGTGGCAAAACACGACTATAATCCAGTGCATTATGACTCTAGATCCATGCCTAATCACCATGATTCTGACACGACCAATAGACGTACTCCCCATATCTTCCTACAGGTCGGATCACGAAGAGAATCATGATCATGACCTAACTCTCGAAAATCCTGTGCTTTTTGATAATTTTCTATAATAAGCCCTCCCTTGTCGCATAAGTCCATTGCAAAGCTTGAACCCGATATTTTCAAAGAACAACATACGCCCTATCTTCCAGTGTTTCACCATGCGGAAATTGCATGCTGCTATTTGCTTCAAGCTAGAAGGGCCTAAGCCATTGGAGGCCGACCCTCACAGCAAGAAGAGATTGGAAAAAGCAGGGTGGTTGCCATTTTTCCAGCGATTCAGTGACTAGAACACGAAAGTCACAAAATCTTTCGCCCTGAATCTAAATGGTGATAAGGCTCAAGTTGGGGATGTCAAATTTAGTTTGACCAAGGTTTTGGTAGCAGGAGCATGCAAAATTCCATAGTTGGGATAAAATTAGTTTAAAAACCACCGTTTCAACAAGGGCTTGTCGATGTCTTTCCTTCGTAAAGAAAATTCTGACCCCGACTGAAGTAAGGGAATTTTGTGGGATATCTCGCAAAGTAAGTACCAAAACTTATTGTTTTTCCCGCAAAAATACATAACGTGTGAAGGTCACTTTTGGCTTGCATTCTTGTTTCACATTCGGCTCCTCACCCATTTTCATGACAAGCCATTAAATTTTCCATATTACTTGAGAATATCTCTGATGAATATGTCAATAGCTGCGAATAAGAGGGGGGCCAATTTAGAGGAAAATGTTTATCACCATGGGCTGATGAAAATCGTCCTGGTAGAGGTTTTGAAAGAAAAGAAGCGGACATGGGAGCAGTTCTTGGCCAAAAATTACTTTACAGAAAATGAGGTTTCTGATTCCTCAAATTCCATGGAGGAAGCATCGACAGAAAAACCAAAGAAAAAGTTACGGATGCGTGGGCTATAAATAAGGGAAAAAGAGGAAGATAAAAAATTTGACCCTTCAGAGTCTACAGAGGAAAAACCAATGGAAAACTGAAAGAAAATGCCATGGAATCATGGGTCACTAGTATAGAATGAAGGAGGTGATGACCTTGACTCTCTGAAGCCCACTGAGAAGAAGCTTGTAGAAAAACCAAAGAAGAAGAAGCCGCAGACCCTTTGGGCTCCATACGAAGGAAGAAGATAGGGACGAAGAAATGGTGGTGACAAGGGAGACTGTGGGCACTTACACCTCTACGAAAAGATTTACCAAAAGTCAGGTTGTTGGCCCACGCAAAGGTAAAGAGATGATCGAGTCAGTTGAGTTCATCAGCGAACAAGAAATGTCCTTTTAGGACTCCCCGCTACGTCAAAATGGGAATAACACAGCAGGAGAACAATAAGCAGAGGAGGACCTCAAGTCCCCTCAATCCCTCTAAGAACATTAGGAAGGGGAAGTCACCCCGAAGAAGAGATGGTCTCTACAAGAATTGGAAGAAATCATCACCAACCTCACCACTGCGGAAAGATCCATGAGAAAGGAAAACGAGACCTTGAAAGAGAACAACCTGCATATACAAAAGGAACATGAGGAGTGGGTCTAGAAAGAGCCTCAAATTATGAAAAAGATGCAAGCTAGGATTGATCATATGAAAAATAAGAATGAATTATACAAGGGTCAAATTCGTGCATAATCTAGTGGTAACCAGTTGGACCAATTGGCAAAGATAGCATATGAGTTGGATGTAGTAGCTGCAGCTTGGGATAAGGAACAATTTCCTTTTCTTTTTCTTTTTTGGGGAAGATGCAACATTTTTTCTTGCATAAGGGTCATGCAAGAGGCTAGGTGTGGGGGAGATGTCGGGGCTTGGTTATCCCTAATTTTGACACCTTTTTCCATAATTTCCATCTCCCATTTTGACCTATCTTTAACCCCTATTATGCCTATTTTGGTTATAATACTTGGGTTTTTTCCAGATCGTTGTCGTATGCTGCAGCATGAAAATTAACATGAAAAAGTGTCTTTTACCTTAACTTTAGGTATTCCTTACAACTATTTGTTCTTTATTTAATTACCATGCCAACTAATCTAGAGTTATTGTGCAGATTTGTTTTGATTTAAAAATAGACCCGCATTTCTTGTAGACAGTTGTGTAATCCTATTTCTTTTAAACACTCCAGAATTCCTGTAGCCACGGATTTGCTGTAACCGTCCAGATTTCCTGCAACAACATCGGCGGTTAGATATGTTCCATGAATATGTAAGTCAAATGGAAACATGGGTTTTGTGGGGAATTTATCACATATGGATGGTGTTCTATTGCCCATTTTAGATCTTCCAACGATACTGCCCAGATTCACAAACCTTCTCTCATTGGCCGTTTGGAGGAAAGCTACAACCATGTAACGAATTTCGTCTAATCCATTCTTTCAATCACGGATTAGACCCAGTATGGCTAAATTTGATATTTTGTAACATGATTGTTAGCCGATGGCTTAGATTAGTAGTCTTCCTTGCTTCGAGCCATATATGGGCTTTTGTAAATGTATAAATTATGTTCTAGTTTATATCATATGGGGTTGTTGGGTTGGTTTCAGCTAACAATGTATATCATATTGTACTCGACTGTATATGTTTCATATTAATACAGTATAATATGTTCTAACTATTTTAGTGATAAATCTCTTTTAATTTGAAGGGGTTGTGAGTAAGGGAGGGCCCCCTTTTCTCACACCTCCCGTAGTCTAGAGTGTATGCATTTTATTTCTCTTACATAATAATAATATTTTTCCTACAGCTAATGCACTCTTTTTGATATATCAATAGCAATTGATTAAATGAACTAGTTTCCTGTTAATGTGTGGAATTCATTTAGTCAAGATTTCATTCATAATGTTGAGTGGATTTCTGAGTTTCTTGTAAGTTGATTTCTATATCTTTTCCTAATCATCATCAACAATCATAAGAGATGTAGAGGGATTTTTGATCCACTCTATAGCCTTTGCTACTAAGTGATTGATGCAAGAAAGAGTCATTAGTTTTGTATAATTGAATACCTAAATTAATCAACACTCATAGTGTTAAGCCTGCATATATTTTGTGCAACATCTCACAAGCTTACCTACCCTAGGTTGATGATTTATGTTAATCAAAGTATAAGGCTATAATTTGACGCAACAAACATGAATAGGAAGAGGAGGAACAATCTAGTTACATGGACACCTCTAACATCCACAACACACTGAGAGGAAGAAAATATTCAATGCGAAGTTGGAGGAGAGATGAAAGAAGTAAAGCACCAAGAAGGGAAATTAGTCAAACTCAACCACAAGTAACATTTAAAGGTTATGCATTAATGACGAAACCAATGATGTCATAAAACCTTTGAAATTTAAGGAAGCTAATGAACATAAAAACTAGAGATATTCAATGAAGGAAGAATATGAATCGATAATAAAAAATGATTCTTGGGAATTAACATAATTTCCCGAAAAAATGTACCCATGGGATCCAGATGGTTATTCAAACAAAAATTTAAAGATGGTAGAGTGTAGATAAATATAAGATTATGATATTTTCAAAAGGATACTCACAAAGAATTGATTATAAATAATCTTTTGTAGATGTAGCTAAGTTAAATACAATTAGATTGATAATTTCTTTAGCTACAAAACATAAATGGAATTTACATGAGCTAGATGTTAAGTCTATTTTTTGAATTTCGAAATAAAAGAAGAAGTATATCTTGTTTGGTCATAAGGGTTTGCTAAAAAGCGTCAAGAGCACTTTCTTTGCAAATTTAAGAAAGCTTTATGTGGACTAAAATAGACACTAAGATCTTGGTAGTGAAGTGGGAGGAGAGATGAAAGAAGTGAAGCACCAAGAAGGGAAATTAGTCAAACTCAACCACAAGTAACATTTAAAGATTATGCATTAATGACGAAACCAATGATGTCATAAAACCTTTGAAATTTAAGGAAGCTAATGAACATAAAAACTAGAGATATTCAATGAAGGAAGAATATGAATCGATAATGAAAAATGATTCTTGGGAATTAACATAATTTCCCGAAAAAATGTACCCATGGGATCCAAATGGTTATTCGAACCAAAATTTAAAGATGGTAGAGTGTAGATAAATATAAGGTTATGATATTTTCAAAAGGATACTCACAAAGAATTGATTATAAATAATCTTTTGTAGATGTAGCTAAGTTAAATACAATTAGATTGATGATTTCTTTAGCTACAAAACATAAATGGAATTTACATGAGCTAGATGTTAAGTCTATTTTTTGAATTTCGAAATAAAAGAAGAAGTATATCTTGTTTGGTCATAAGGGTTTGTTAAAAAGCGTCAAGAGCACTTTCTTTGCAAATTTAAGAAAGCTTTATGTGGACTAAAATAGACACTAAGATCTTGGTAGCGAAGTGGGAGGAGAGATGAAAGAAGTGAAGCGCCAAGAAGGGAAATTAGTCAAACTCAACCACAAGTAACATTTTAATATTATGCATTAATGACGAAACCAATGATGTCATAAAACCTTTGAAATTTAAGGAAGCTAATGAACATAAAAACTAGAGATATTCAATGAAGGAAGAATATGAATCGATAATGAAAAATGATTCTTGGGAATTAACATAATTTCCCGAAAAAATGTACCCATGGGATCCAAATGGTTATTCGAACCAAAATTTAAAGATGGTAGAGTGTAGATAAATATAAGGTTATGATATTTTCAAAAGGATACTCACAAAGAATTGATTATAAATAATCTTTTGTAGATGTAGCTAAGTTAAATACAATTAGATTGATGATTTCTTTAGCTACAAAACATAAATGGAATTTACATGAGCTAGATGTTAAGTCTATTTTTTGAATTTGGAAATAAAAGAAGAAGTATATCTTGTTTGGTCATAAGGGTTTGTTAAAAAGCGTCAAGAGCACTTTCTTTGCAAATTTAAGAAAGCTTTATGTGGACTAAAATAGACACTAAGATCTTGGTAGCGAAGTGGGAGGAGAGATGAAAGAAGTGAAGCGCCAAGAAGGGAAATTAGTCAAACTCAACCACAAGTAACATTTTAATATTATGCATTAATGACGAAACCAATGATGTCATAAAACCTTTGAAATTTAAGGAAGCTAATGAACATAAAAACTAGAGATATTCAATGAAGGAAGAATATGAATCGATAATGAAAAATGATTCTTGGGAATTAACATAATTTCACGAAAAAATGTACCCATGGGATCCAAATGGTTATTCAAACCAAAATTTAAAGATGGTAGAGTGTAGATAATATAAGGTTATGATATTTTCAAAAGGATACTCACAAAGAATTGATTATAAATAATCTTTTGTAGATGTAGCTAAGTTAAATACAATTAGATTGATGATTTCTTTAGCTACAAAACATAAATGGAATTTACATGAGCTAGATGTTAAGTCTATTTTTTGAATTTGGAAATAAAAGAAGAAGTATATCTTGTTTGGTCATAAGGGTTTGTTAAAAAGCGTCAAGAGCACTTTCTTTGCAAATTTAAGAAAGCTTTATGTGGACTAAAATAGACACTAAGATCTTGGTAGCGAAGTGGGAGGAGAGATGAAAGAAGTGAAGCACCAAGAAGGGAAATTAGTCAAACTCAACCACAAGTAACATTTAAAGATTATGTATTAATGACGAAACCAATGATGTCATAAAACCTTTGAAATTTAAGGAAGCTAATGAACATAAAAACTAGAGATATTCAATGAAGGAAGAATATGAATCGATAATGAAAAATGATTCTTGGGAATTAACATAATTTCCCAAAAAAATGTACCCATGGGATCCAAATGGTTATTCAAACCAAAATTTAAAGATGGTAGAGTGTAGATAAATATAAGGTTATAATATTTTCAAAAGGATACTCACAAAGAATTGATTATAAATAATCTTTTGTAGATGTAGCTAAGTTAAATACAATTAGATTGATGATTTCTTTAGCTACAAAACATAAATGGAATTTACATGAGCTAGATGTTAAGTCTATTTTTTGAATTTGGAAATAAAAGAAGAAGTATATCTTGTTTGGTCATAAGGGTTTGTTAAAAAGCGTCAAGAGCACTTTCTTTGCAAATTTAAGAAAGCTTTATGTGGACTAAAATAGACACTAAGATCTTGGTAGCGAAGTGGGAGGAGAGATGAAAGAAGTGAAGCACCAAGAAGGGAAATTAGTCAAACTCAACCAGAAGTAACATTTAAAGATTATGCATTAATGACGAAACCAATGATGTCATAAAACCTTTGAAATTTAAGGAAGCTAATGAACATAAAAACTAGAGATATTCAATGAAGGAAGAATATGAATCGATAATGAAAAATGATTCTTGGGAATTAACATAATTTCCTGAAAAAATGTACCCATGGGATTCAAATGGTTATTCAAACCAGAATTTAAAGATGGTAGAGTGTAGATAAATATAAGGTTATGATATTTTCAAAAGGATACTCACAAAGAATTGATTATAAATAATCTTTTGTAGATGTAGCTAAGTTAAATACAATTAGATTGATGATTTCTTTAGCTACAAAACATAAATGGAATTTACATGAGCTAGATGTTAAGTCTATTTTTTGAATTTGGAAATAAAAGAAGAAGTATATCTTGTTTGGTCATAAGGGTTTGTTAAAAAGCGTCAAGAGCACTTTCTTTGCAAATTTAAGAAAGCTTTATGTGGACTAAAATAGACACTAAGATCTTGGTATGTGAAGATTGATTCTTTATTTCTTCAAAATGGATTTATGAGAAGAAAAAGTGACCATAATCTATATTAGATCAAATCAAAAGGGGCATGTTATTACGATTTCCCTATACATTGAGGATATTATTATAACAAACAATGCTTCGAGGTTAATTAACGAATATAAGGGACAATTTTCATAGGTGTTTGAATTGAAAGACCATATTGAATTGCATTACTACTTAGAAGAGAAGTTGGTCATGAGTTAGTTACACAAAATAAATATATTAGACAACTACTTGAAAGATTCAAATTGGACTAGTGTATGGAAGTATCAATATCATTAGAATATAATGGAAATCTCTACGGTAGTTATGTGACAATAGAGGTGGATGGAACATTGTATCTTTAACTAGTGGGAAGTCTAAACTATGTCACCACAACTAAGATAGACGTAGCATATGCAGTTAGCATCCTAAGTCAACATAAGGTCAAACCTCTTGAAATCCATTGGATAGTAGTGAAGCGTTTCCTTTAGTATCTAAAAGGAATTGATAGCTTTGGTATTAAATACAACAATGATTTAAATGTTTATTTGACAAGCTATTCTGATTCAAATTGGGTCAGAAATCCTGATAACAAAAAACATAATTTAGAATATGAATTTATACTTAGATCCAGGATCTTGGCATGGATTAGTAAGAAACAACAAAGTGTTTATTTTTCATTGACTAAAGATGAGTACAAATTTTTGTGAAGTGTTGCTTATAAAACATTCTAGTTCAGGCGAGTTCATGAAAATGTGTGGGAAGTACATAACATTCCAACGATTATCAAGTGGTACAAAAAACGAACCATCAAACTAGCCAATAAGAATGCGTACCATGTCCACCACTTATGGTAGGAAATGCTCTGGATTTCTAGCTTACCAAGAGGCTCCAAGTGGGGCTTGTGCTACAAAACTAGAAACATAACTTCCCCAACTAATCTATGAAAATGATGTCAAAGATGAAGAGATTGAAGGGGATTATAAGTAGATCCATAATTGTTATGATATTTTCAAATAATCTAGCTAAAATAGGGGGTACAGTCCCCTCCAATGAAGCTAAGCATGGATGACTATGTAGAGAAAACTCTAAAATTTATAGAGAGAAAAACCTCAAATATTATATTTATTTTATTAAAAAAATTAAGGTTTAAATAAATGTAAAGGTTTGTGTTTTTATGGAGTAAGATATATAAGTAATTAAACATTAAATGTGAAGACTATTTAAGTAAATATGAATTATGAGTTACTGAGAAATATTTTATCATGTTATGAATTACTTTAGTATAAGGGAATTGTTGTTAAAATATTACATAAAAAAATAATAAAACATACTTAAATTAAAAATTAAAATGTATTAACATGAAAAACTCTTTCAATATATGTGATAAATAAAATATTTTAATTTTCACTTTAGTTTCAAATTAGTTTTATACGAAAAGATAAAATAAGTAAAAGTAAAACAATTCTAATTTTATTTATGATGGCTTTCCATATTTTAGTACGAGTGAGATATGTAGTTCCCTTAATACTCAATAGTTGAAATGTGATATTTTAAATTAATATTGATAGTATAGTTCAATATTAACATTAAAAGGTGTAATTCATTTTGTTTACATGTGATATTTAACAAATTATAAAATACCTCAATGACTATGTTCAAATAATTTTATATATTGTTAATTGATTTTATTTCAAATGGTTATCCAATAACTATTATCTTCTCCATATAAGTTCAAATAGCATGACTGATTTCTGCTTCAAATATTTGCAGGGTAGCATAAGGCAAGCAAATGGGAACAATTGTTCCCCACATGCCACTTTTCTCGTGATGTGATGTTAAGAATTTGACGAGAGCCGACACTTCTGCTACCCCACCTCTTGCGAGAGCCCCGTAGGCTGTTTTTCCCCACTGAAAATTCAAATATCTATAGCTGATTTCGGTAGCATCCGAAAACAAAAAAAAAAGGGAACCCACAACTATGCAGCGAGGTTACCCCTTCATTTCCATCAAATCTATCACAGATCTGATGTACTCGTCATTCACACTTATTTTTGCTTTGTTTATCAATTTGACACCCAAACATAGTGGCTTGCTAGCTCTTCTGTGGTTGTCCTCCAACATGCAATACATATTGCATTCTCGTAGAACCTTTCAGAGAGCGGCGGGTGGGATTTCTTGACGATATTCACAGTCAATTGCTCTGGCAACCTTTTTTATTTGGTTTATTTTGCAACTCCTCTCTCCTCTTCCTATTTTTTTTTTTTAGTTCACTACTTTGCAATCCAACCTTTTTTATATGGTTTATTGTGCAACTCCTATCTCCTCTTCCTCTTTTGTTTTTTTAGTTCATTACTTTGAAATTCTTGGTTTGAATCCCAAAACTAGACTGAGTTCCCGAGTTTAGTTTGTTTCTTTTCTTGTGAGTTGTGAGAGATCTAGATTTATATTTTCTGTTGTAGTTTTTGTTTGAAATTCTTTCAAAAAGGGGCCAATCATTTTGTGTGGTTATGGATTTTGTTCGTGATCATCAATAGATTTTTCCACATTCTTGATTTTTCTACAACTTATGAGGGAGTCAATACAAGGTTATGGAATTTTCCTCTTACTAATTACATGTTTTATTGAATGTTGTTTTTCTCAAGAGGCTCTTTTACATAGGAAAAATACTCGAATCTATTTGCAAATCTACAGATTTGGCAAGAATTTCAGGTATTTTATACACTTATATTTCTTCTACTTTGAGGGAATTTTACCAAATCATCAAGCTCCTTTTGGGAAGGGTGTCTATTCCTTGCCATTCATTAGACAATCCCTAATAACGTTCTTGTATTCATGGTAACTTCCTCATCTAATGAGGACATGTTGATTTCTTCCAAACACTATTTCTATGGAGGCTAGAAGAGGTTGGATGATATTCATGTAACATAGATCCAATGATATGAGGTGCATCTCCCTCCCTTTGTAGCCTTTGATATTTTGACAAAATGGTAGATGACATTGTTGGCTTCAAGGGTTTCCTCTTCTCAACATTCCTTGGGGAGAGAAAAAAGTCATACCCACACCAGATAGCAAGTCTTCCCTGTGTAGATTATACATCCCCTTCAAAACTACATGAAGAGCCCTACATTATTAGAAAAATAAAGCCCTCCCTCAAAAACCTTGGATATCTCTTCCAAGCTAAGAGAGAATGACTGTGAAGGATCCTTTTGCTGCCAAATCCAATTCTAACTATTAGAATCCACCAAATTAAATACTTTTCATAGCTTCATAAACCAGTGACTTTGCATATTAGAGTGTCATCTTGTATATATTGGATATATTCTTCGATGTTGCTAGATTTAACCTTATATTTTGGATCTTGCATCACTTTTGGAAGGAAACACTCTAGATTTCTAACTTGCCAAAAGGCACTGAACAAGGGTTTTGTTACTAAACCGGAAAAGAGATGGAAATGTAGTATCATTAGATGTAGAATAACTATAAATTGTTTAACAATCTAGTCAAAGTCTTTATATATAGAGATAAATTTAGTATTCCATTAATAAACTATTTCATAATATGTACGTATAACTAGCGTAGTTTCATGTCAACTATAAATTTATGAAATTCCAAAAAAATTATACATTTGGAATAATGTACATTAATAAAATTTTGTTAAAAGAAAAACTTATATTATTTAATATTTTGTTAATAATTTAATATCTATGAAAATTTTAAACTAATGATTAATAATATTTATTTATTTTACCCGGATGCGGGTGTTAATGTTTGAACTGATGTGTAATAACCTCCCACGCTCCGTCCACATGCCATCACGCTCTTGACAGATGGTAACCATGGGCATCGGGCTGGCATCGGCTTCCAGGACATTTAGGTGCATTAAAGGCTCTTCAATATAGGGGCCTTTTCAAGGTTCAACAGATAGACCATTTAACATGGCGCAAACATTCCTCTGCCCAGATATGCAGTTCGGCACTAGCTTTGATAATTTGGAGGTTCAGGGCAGCGTGAAGGCGGGAAGTTTTGTAAGAAGTATACCCACCCTAGCTGCCATCCCTCGCCCAATCTTTACGGGGATTGCTAACTCGGCTCATACGAAGGTGCAGGTGGTAATACGGCTGCAGAATCTTTAGGGTAATCTCTCCTACGGCATTTGCAGAAATAGAAGCAGTTGCAGACTGGGTAAGCTTAGTTCGCAGAGCGTCGCTGAGTTTATCAAGCTCATAATGGCTCCTCGCACTGGACACAAGGTGCCTCACAGGGGTGGACATTCCGGGCAGAAGAGTGACACCAGAAACAGCGGACAGTCAAGTCCGAAGCGAATTTCACCTTTAGCGTGTGCTTCGCCTCCCTCAGGCGACTCGATGCACTTAGATGATTTAAGCAACACAGTGCAGATAGCGACATTTCACTACCGCCGCAAGAAGAATAAGCCAGTGGTTAAAGCCAGTATCACTGTTATCTTTGATGAGGAGGATGAGGAGGAAGAGATTTGCAAAAATGATATGGGAGAGAAGACATCCACCACCTCAGAAAACTCTTCCAAGTCAAAGGATAACTCTTACAACCCAGATTTACAGAGCAGAATTGAGGAGGATAACACTTTAGGCTACTCTGCAGAGCAGGAGGAAGCCTTAAAAGAACTCAGCAGTCTCAAACGGAAAGAACCAATGGATTCTGCTGAGGGAACTTTGGAGGCTCATATGGATTCCCATCACAGCAAGTCCACCCCCACTCAGAGCGGTTTGAAGAATGAGGAAGAGGAAGACTCTTTTGATTATGCCTTGTACCTCAAGCTGCCTCCTGGTTACGACTGTATCGAGGACGTTCCAGAAGGAGTGGAAGTAACTTGGGAGCCAGACCCGGTTCGGGCAGCAGAAGACCGAAAGAAGAGGGCGATGGAACGCGAAGCTGAGGCGAAGAAATCTCAGAGCAAATGACTACAGAAGATTCAGGGGTAAACCTGCCCTCAGGCGAGCCTCATCTTTTTTGTCTTTTTGTTATGTCTCGGCTTGATGGAATGCCGTCTCTGAAGTTTTGCTGCCATGGGCATTCGGTCTAATGTAACAGATCTCGGGGTCTGGTTTTATCTAGATGTTTTTGTCTGTCTCAGTCGAGTTTGGTATGTCCAGGTTGGTCCAGTTTCAGCTCAAACCAATCCTTTTTGGTCTTTTGTATACTCTGGCTTTTGCAAGTAGAAATACCAGATGTAATGAGAAAAGCCATGACAGAGAGCTGAACAATAGCTCTCAGAGGTGTATACCTCTTGTAAATATTTTTTTCCTTTTTTAATACAATAGTTTAGTCTTTACACAGCAAAAAAAAAAAATATATTTATTTATTATTTTATTAGAATGATTAAAAAATATCAATGTGATTATGTGAATTTTTAATGATTCACATTTATATTTTTCTATTATATACTTTAATGTAAATAGCCACGGGTAATATTATATATTTATTAAGATGATAATAATATTCTTATTTTTTTGGATATAGGTGAAATGATATAATAGTTATATTCAAAATTAATTGAAAAATAAATTTAATCTAATTAAAAAACTAATAGTAAAAAAATTTAAATGAAGGAAAAATGTATTTATTATTAAGTAAAAAAGAAAAATAAAACATAAATATTAATAATATTCTTAAGTTTTATAATATTTCTAGTAATATAGTTAAAGGGAATTTTAAAAATATGTGATTAATATTATAATATAGTTTTATTATTAAGTAAAAAACAAATAAAAAATATTAAAATATTTTTTTTAATATTATAAAATTACAGACTATAGTTTATGATTAAATGCAGGAAAGTAAAAGGGGATTTTTAACAAGAATGTATTAAAATACTATAATATATTTATTTCATATTTATAATTTAAAAAAGTAATCATAACTATTTAATGTTAAAGAACATTATAACCATTTGTAATTTAATATAAATTAATGTTATTTTATTTTAAATTAATTTGTAAATAATTTAAATATATTTTTTTTTTCCTATATATTAAATTTTATTTTAACAATTCTAAATTACAGTTTCATTATACATATATCATTTTTATCATTGAGTAAGAAAAATTAAATAATTATACAAAATATTTAAATAATGTCTACTCATAAAAAATATATAAAGGAAGAAATTAATCTACCGAGTGTTAAATCCATTTTGTGACGCCCCCAAGCCTACTGTGGTCTTCCAACCGTGCCGGCGAGGTGCGGCACCACCCCACACTTTCTTTTTAACAATACTTATGTGTGTTGACTACGCCTAATTCACAACCGATGCTTAGCTTGTGTTTCGCAACCAAGTAAAACATTCACTTATCCTTTATACTTATGAAGCCCATACTCATTCATTATCCATTAGAAATTATAAACAAACATCAACAATTGCAACAAGTATAAAGGGGAGGGGCAACTCCCCGTAACGTGAGTTTGCCCAACCGTTTATTAAGAATATCAGTTTATAATACAAGTGTGCTTGGAAAATCTCCAAGCCAACACTTAACCGAATTTACAAGATAGGCAACCTGCCTTTACAACAGTTTTATGCTCTTTCGTACAAAGAACGATGCTCCCATGAGTCACCTGTAACTCTCTGCCAAATCTGCATCAAAACCGTACCTCAGAATCACCTCCACACAACCTTCGGCTCACTTCCAAGTTACAACGCTATTGTACAAGTCTCCAATGGTAAATGCGCATGAGAAGTGCGCACTTACTCCTTGTGCGCAGTTCCTACTTGTATTAGCGAAGTTGTAAGATGATCTTCGATGGCTCCAAATGAACGCTTGAACGCACATATATATATGCTTCTCTGCGTGGGTATG